>CAUJRU010001594.1:0-133194 GCA_963277665.1 Viscum album
TAAGACATATTTGAGATATAAATATCATTAAGGGATTAATAAAATCACAACATAATGAAATCAATACATGTTATTTAACATGAATATAAAAGTGATATAAAATGTCTGAGAATCATAAAAATGTACATCAAAACATGATATAAGATGATAAAATCAAGACAACAAAGAAATGTGGCAACAACATAAAACCTGACGTCATAAGAATAAGTCAAGGATAAACACTAATAAATCCTAGAATAACATTTATATAATAACCTCCTATACACCATACATGAAATATCATGCGACAAAAACATTAACAAATGCATTTGAAGGTTATATATTTATGAGCTCACCTGTCACTTTCATATCATGTACATGCATTTGTGTGCCACATAAATCATGAAACATAAAGACACATTTAATCAAGAATCACGGGTTAAAAACATATAAGTACCCAATCAATGAAGTATGGGTATATCTAGGTGAATACCCCTGAGTGGAAATGGGGATGGGTATTCACTACATGAATGTTTAGCATGGAAAATCACCGAATAATTTTAGTAACATAACGAGTATACATAAAGATTCAAGAAAGTATTTAATGGGAGTGAATGGTAGTATATAAATATTTGAACCTAATAAGGATAGTAATAGGGATGCATAAAAATAAATTCCAATATGAACAATTGGAAATCAAATGGAATAATATAAAGAATGTTTTTGAATAAAGAAGAGGATAGAATCCCTTGCCTTGAGAGGGCACTTTTAAAAGATTGGGAGGAGATTATTAAGAGATTAGGAAAATATTGAGAGGGATTTAGAGAGGTATTAGGAGATAAAATTCGTTCTAAATGGATTTTTAGCAAAGATTAGTGAGATTTTGGGTGGGTATTTATAGCAAAAAAGAGGGGAAATATTTATTAATCTCTAAACTTAGGTTTTGGACTCTATATGATAAAATAATAAAAACAACAAAACTTCCCATGGTTTTTTATCCTCAGTTATTCCAAATATCTGTTCTTTTCAATATTTTATAACTATAAGAACCAAAAATATTAAAATAATACCATTGGTGATGTGGAATTGATTCATGTTCATAAAGAACTGATTTTAAAACCTTAAAAATATTATATAGGTTTTAGAGGATTTATTAAGGGCTCATAAAATTAATCAAATAAATTAAAAAATACATTATTTTAAATTAAGAATATATATTTGGTCATGGATAAATTTTATGACATTTATTACATCACTTTTGGGTTATTATGATGTCATAATATAGGCCATATATTTATATCATATTTAGTTTTTACCCAAAAATTTGACTATCTCAAAAAATTATGAAAAATTAACCATTGGATAATTTTTATGTGTTGAGTTCAAACATAAAATTTATTTTATTGAAATAATTTTCTAAATATTAGAATTTTCACTTTTAAATAAAAATCCCTATTAATGGGAAAATACTAGTTTTTACGATATTAACCACTTTTTGGACCTTATGAGAATTAAATTGTACTTAATTAAATTATATTATCATTTATATTTAAATAATTATAATATAATAAGAATATTTTATTAAAATTTAATTTATTTATAAAATTATAGAATTTATCAAAAGCGTGTATTAATTGAAACTATATATTTCCCAAAAATATAATTTTGATATCTTTGTGTCAAAATATAATTTTTATAAAACTAATTATATAATCATTATTAAAAAGGGATAAATATAATAATTATTTTATTAAAAAGAAAATATATAAATTAATATTACTAGGTTCTAGATACATAACCCCTTATTACACCAATGTATGCTCTATGGGTAAGGTGTGAGATGATGGTGCTTTCTTGTGGGGTTCAACAAACATGGTTTGGACCATGATCTCTATAAGCTTGAATTATACTATAAATAGTTTCAATTGAGGTTCATTTGTTGAATCCTGGATTTGATTCCATATAACTCAAAATCTTTCATAAATGGGATTTATATGGTATGATCCTACTAATCGAGTCCATCACTTCTTCTGTTTGTGTCAATTAGACATCATCATGTCCCTTAATATATATTATTATTAATGTTAAGTGTTCAAAGTCTATATTATCAATGTTTAAGATACTTAAAAATCTTTTAAATCCAATAGGGTATATTGGTCCAAATTAACCAAATTATTGCATGTGTTTTCTATAATTATATTGCTTAAAAAGGAATTTATTCACATTAAAAGGGAATTTAATTTATAGAGGTTTAGGTCATTATACACACCAAATCATAGATGATTATTTAGTGCTCTATTTTAAAATAAATTCTTGAAACTCAATTTTAACAACATAATTTTAAGATTCAAATGGAACGACATGGATCAGAGATCACTACTAGGTGGTGAGAACACCTTCCCATATACGGACATATCTAATATGAAATCCATATGAACCTATCAAATCACTCAACTACCCAAAGTATTTGGGATATGAAACTCTTTGAATCGACAGTGGAGCCCCAGGGTGGAGAGTCACACTTCATGCATGAGAGATCCCATTAATTTTATAACCCATTAGCCTTTACTTTAATACCACTGATATGTTTCTAATGACCAAATGAAAATATTTTAACACAAAACAAGAAAATTGAAAACCTTAAATTTATGAAGTCCATGCATGAATAAGAAAACCGTGATATATATATATATATATATATATATATAAAATGAAGAAATGGTGTACCAGATGTGACTTTAATTTGATACATGATGTCCATGTCATTTTTATAGAAATATTAGTGTTTTAATTCCAAAATAATATTTTAATATCCAAATAATCAATTTTTACTATTATGTAGTTGAAATAGTAGTTCTTTGATTTTTTTGTAGAAATTATATGATTTTGGAGTTAAACATGTTAATTGTTCATTATAGTGAATTTACATATTTTTTTAAGAAAAAACAATTCATAGTTTTTAGTTTAATTTTCATTGCAATGGAACCTTTGATATATTTTGAGGATTCTAGAAGTTAAATATTTAAAGTGCCATTTTTTTATTATTAACATTTATTTATTGGTACAAATTTTTGGTTTACTTTATCAATCTTTGATTAAGATAAATTTTCTTTTGTATTTTTGGAATAAAAAAATTCATTCTATGGTGACACTATTTTTATAATTCCATGTTTTTGATTTTAATATTTATTGTTAGAATTTTTTTCTCATTTACAAGTTGGAATTTTTAAAAATTTTTAATATATTTTAAGTTTAAATTTCTATTCCTGAATAGATTTAACCTCATCTGTTTTGATTCTATGTATAGGAGTATCCATGTAAGGGTTTTCTTTTATATTTATGAGAGTGATTTATCCATATAAGGTAATTTTAAGTGCATAAGGATATGTATAATATTGTCTATGTTTGTTATATTTTCTCAAAAACATCCATATATGACAAATTCCAAGCAGTAGCACCTTCACGTACTCAAATTACCACTGAGGACCGACACGGCCATAATTACACCTATTAGAATTTCATATATCCAAATGGAAACATTGAAGTAATTACCAACATAATTAAACTTCAATAGAGTAGTATTATGTAGCTAAATTTCTACATAGAAATTTCATCCAACCCCACATATCCAAATTTAAGGTTTATTACATATCCAAAATTAGAGTCTGAAAATTTCTTAGGGAAGTCACATAGACAAATCTAAAACAACACCCACATGAACTTCAGAATGGATCACGTGCTTAATGAGAAGAGAGTTGATATTCTTCAGTTTGAAAGTAGGTCGACCCAATTTTCAATGAACTGATCTCCTTGGATAAAAAACTATGTGAGGAACTAAGAACTAGACCTCGATTCATTCTAAGATGTATGAATGAAGTAAATCGTGGTGTTGATCAAGTTAGAGAATAATAGTTTTTAACTAAACATAGAATAAAACTTATGCTGGTTGAATTCGAAGGAGGTGAATTCAAGTGTAGTACTGAAACCAATAAATCCAATAAAACACAATCAATCCCAACCAAAGTTAAAGCTGATCAAGCTTGTGGTTAAAATAATATAGGAAACTATAGATTGTGGCTGGATCAAATAGAAATAGAGAATCATATTTGAATATCTGAGTTCTGAAATTTTTTTCCCTGGTCCTTTTGGTGTTATTTTCAGGATTTATCTAAGATGGAGAGGCCTCAATTGGTTCTATATACTATGGTTTAATGGATGATTCATGGTTCATACAAGGTTTTCACCCATATTCCTCAATGAAACTTCATATCCAGGAAGTCAAAATAGCTTGAGAATCTGGTACCAATGGAGACTTTGATACTGCTTTATGGAGACTAGTAGTTCCATAATAGATGAAGAATATCAATATTGGTTCGTGTGTCAAGCGTCAATGTGGGGGAAGGCTCATCACCCAATGGGTTTGACCTGGGATCATCTGAGGTTCGGTTGATGGATTGTTTTCCATACTTGATGAAACTATAGATTTAATACTATATCCAAGTTAAGAATGGGTATTTAAGAGTGAAACCATGAAGATAATATTAGTGGATTGAAAAATATAAGGACATGTGATTTAAATTATGAAAAATTTAATTGATTTCCTACTAAAAAATTAGAGCCTAAAGAAATCAGTTGAGAATCATAGGGGATTAACTGCATGTTGAGGGTAGTGGAAGAAAATTTGTTCAATTTCAATACTTAATCATTATAGTAGGGGTATTTTTGAAATATGTTTTTAGTGGAGTAAATGATTAAGTCGGTGGATTGAATGTTTATAAAATAAGACTCCAAGGGATTTTCTCAAGAATCTAGAACATTAATTTTAGGAGAGGATACAATTAAAAAAGAAGTATATGGATTAGGAAAGATCAAGAACACGAATACATAGTAATGTGGACCAAGAAGGATCAATCTCGATGGTGAAGATTCATTTTCTTCTTATCTTTCCTATAACTCAATTTTTTTTAAATATGTACACTTTTAAAATTCTTAGATCTAAAATGATTTTTAAATAAAATAATTTTGAGGAATTAGGTTGTTTGATTATAAAATTCATAATTCTGCCATTTTTTTTACTTAAACTAAGTTTCTACTATATATTTTTATCCTTTATCATTTAGATTATTTAACTCTACTGATTAATGAAAATTTATTCTGAAGTTAATTTTCAACTATTGAAAATCTTTTCTTGTAAACCCTTCGATAAGAGGAATTCTGTTTTTAAGAGTAGTAATCAAAATAAAATGATAGTTTAATTTTGATGAAAAAAATTAAACACTTTAAGTAGTTGTTTTAGGCTATGGATGAAAAAATACAAAACATAAATAACTACATGTTAACCTACTTGATGAAGAAAGTTTTCATCGATATCATGGTTGTTAAATCTGTAAACTTATGCAAGGGTGAAGGAAAATATTTTTCATGGATCAATAACCAAAATTCCCCTACTTATCAACTATTTTCACTTCTCACTTTCCTTATTTAATATCTCTATGAGTTTCTATTATTTAACTAATTAACTCATTTATACACTTATTTTATAAGTACACTTAATTTCTTTGTTTCTTATTCATAGTTCATTATATGTCGTTTCTTGTTCTTGTTCCTCAGTTTGTACTTTTATTTGTCCTTCTTTTTGGGTTTGAACTGAATTGGCTTATACTAGAGTATTAGGAATTAAATAAATTTGTGTGATTCAAAAAAATATCTACCAATTTTTTTTGTTCTTTCTAAGAAAGGAACGTGTGTCTAGAAGGGAAAAAATCTCAAAAAAATATCTATAAAAAATCATAATTTTTTTAAAATATGTATATGAAATTTGAAATATGATCTGTGTTTTATTTTCAAATATGTAAACTATTTTTTGATGAACAAAAGATCAAAAGTGTAGAGTTTATAACCCTTTATTATGGAAATCAATACACATCTGAGTTATATAAGAAAAAATTAAAAAATAAAGAAATCAAAAATTTTAGAGAGAGAGAATTATTACTGAAAATGAACAGCTTCTTTAACATAAAATCATCCAAGACAACTTAAAAGGGTCTGGGATGAGGGAGTTCCAACTCTATCAAGTGTTAAGAAATCCTTCTATAATAATATTATCTCCTAGATCCCACAAATATGAGACAAAATAGTCCTGTATCACACTGCTTCCTAAATTTAATGGTTTGATCAATAAAGATTCTTTATCATTCATTAGATACTTTTACAATATAGTGAAATAATTTCCATTGAAAGGGTACACTGAGGATAAACATAGGATGATTATTTTTTCCATTTTCCTTAAAGGTAATTCTAAAAATTGGTTGTTAGTTCTATATGAGAATATATTGGAAACTTGGGAACAATTTTATAAGTCTTTTGTCACAAAATTTTACCCAAGAATATTAAAAGGATATATAAGTAACTGGATCAGTATATTTTTTCAACAAGATAGAGGGGCCTTTCATGAGGCTTCTGATATATTTAGGGACTTTCTTAGGTAATTACATCATAATTATATATACTCCCATTTCTTCTTGGATATATTTTATGAAGTATTATCCTCTTCGGGATAGAATTTAGTGAACCAATCAACTAGCAGAAATTACAATGATAAAATTGATTAAGATTTTAGAAAAATATATAATAATATTTCTCTTGATTCTCAACACAAATATTCTAGTAAAAAATTTGGTATAGATATCATTTAATCTCCCAAATTTATATAGTTCCTATCACTCTAGTATAGGGAATGTAGTGTTGAAACAATAAGGAAGGAATGATAAAAGAGCTAAGCAAGGAAAAACACTCAAAAACAAATAAAAACAACATAGTATTAACTATAAAAAAGTAACAGAGGAATAAAGTGTACTTAGAAAATAAGTGGGTAAACGAGTTAAGTAGTAATAGAATAGAAACTGGTATAAAGAGGAAATAAGGTGAGTGAGAAGTGAAAAAAGTTGATAAGCAGGGAAATTTTTATTGTTTATACAAGAAAAACATTTCCCTTAATCCTTTTGTAAATTTAATAAGTTAACAAACATGATAATAATTCCAAATTTTTTCATCAAGTTGGTATACATGTAGTTATTCAAGTTTTTTAGTTTTTCAAACATAGACACAAACAACTAATTAAAGTATTTAGTTTTTTTTCATTAAAATTAAATTGTTGTTTGATTTTGATTACTACTCTCAAAAATCAAATTCCTATTTTTAGAGGATTCATAAGAAAATATTTCAAACATTTGATAATCAAATTCATAATCAACTATCGTTAATTAGTGGAGTTCAATAATTAAAAAAACCGAAGGAGAAAAATATAGAGAGTAACAACATAGTTTAAGGGGAAAACCTAGACAGAGTAAGAGTTTAAGAATCAAACAACCTAATTCCTCAAAAAGAGTTTAACCAAAAATCATTTTCAATTTAATAATTTCAAAAGATTACATATTTATAAATATCAAAGTTTTAGTAAATAGAATAATAAAAGGAATCTTTCCCCTAAAGATCAGTCCTTTTTTCTCCACTTTTCTTTGTTTTTACATTATTAATATTTTTAAGCCCTCTAATCCTTCTAAAAGTGTATCCTATCCTTAAAATAATGTACTAGAATCTTATAAACCCCTAGAGTATTATTTTATAAAAATTTATCCTCTTAATTAATCACAAAATATACTAAATCCATCCTCCAAAAATACCCATACTATAATGATTAAGTACTGAAATTGAACAAATGTCCTTCCACTGCCCCTGACACATGGTCAGTCCTCTATACTTATCAATATATTCCCACTTTATCTAATTTTATAGTTTGAAATAAATTATAATTTTTATAATTTAAACCACATTTCCTTCCATATTTCAATTCACTAATAATATCTCCATAGTTTCACTCTTCAATAACCATTATCAACTTAGACATAACAACAACACTACAATTTCACAAACCTCAGAAAAAATCTATTATCCAAACCTCAACCGATCCCATCTCAAACCCACAAAGTGAAGATCCTTCCTTAATACTAAATCTTGATATATGAACCCATCTTGATCCTCTTCATCTAATATAGAACTACTTGTTTCCATCAAGCAGTATCAGAGATTCATTTAGTGTCGGGTTCTTAGGTTTTTCAAGATACCTATATATGAAGTTTCATTAAGTCATATGAGTGAGCACCATGTATTTACTTTTAATTATCACTAAAACTACAACATTTGAAACCAATTGAGACCTCTTTATCTTTGACTGACTCTAAAAACAAAACCAAAAATACCAGTGAACAAAAAACTATAGAACCCATACCTTCAAATTAGATTCTTTATTTTGATTCAAGCCAACCATGGTTCACAGATTCCTCAATAATTTCAACCACAAAATCAATCATCTTAAACTTTGGTTGGGCTCAACTATGTTCAATTGGATCGACCAGTTTCCATACCATACTCTAATTCATCTACTTTGGATTTAACTCACCCAAGGTGTCTTCCATCTTCAGTCAAAAAATATTCTTTTCGGACTTGATCAACACCATATTTTTCTAAGTTTAGACATACTCAATTGAATCAAGATCTAATTCTAAGTTACTTGCTCAAGTTTTTATCCTACAAGATCGATTCTTTGAGACATAGGTTTAAATCCTTTCAAACTAAAGAATCCTATATCTCTTCCCATCAATAATGGGATTCATTATGAAGTTTGGATGGATATCGTTTCATATTTGGCTATGTGACTACCCCTAGAAATTTGTAGAATCTAATTTTGGATATGTGGTAGACCTTTTATTTGGATACATGGGGATGGATTAAATTACTAAATAAAAATTTGTTCATGTGAACCTACTCTCTAGATGTATGGATACATACACACTTTCTTTAATGATTCCATTTGGATGCCTCAAATTCTAATATGTGAAATTATGGTCACATAATTCTTTAGTTGTAATTTAAGTATGTGAAGGTCCCACCGCCTAAAATTTCTCATATGTAGATATTTCTATTAAAATTTCATGTATATATACAATATTCTATGTATTATACTACACTTTGAATTCTCTTATATAGATAAATAACTCACGTCATTATAAAAGAAAACCCTTACATGGCTTCCCCTATACAAAAAATGAAAACAAGTGAGATTAAATATATTGAGGAATGAAAATTTATACTTCAAAAAAATTAAAAACCAAGAAATTTATAACAAAATAGAACAAAATTTCAAAAAAAATTGAAATCAAGAAGGTAGAATTATGAAAAAGTTGTCTCCATAGATTCAAAATATTTTTTCCAAAAAACAAAAATATAAATTATCTCAATAAAATATTAATAAAGTAAACCAATTTTTTTCCCAATCATTAAATGTTAAAAATAAAAACAAAGGATTTTAAATATTTAACTTTCATAATACTCACAATCATTCAAATTTTTCATTGCAATTAATATTCCACCAAAAACTATGAAATATTATTCCTTAAATGAATATAAAAATTAACTATAAATAAAAATTAACCTATTTAACTCCAAAATCAGATAATTTCTACAAAACAAATCAATGAAATACTATTTCAACTACAAAATAGTAAGAATTAAATATTTAACCATTATTTATGAGTTAATTATGTCCAATATTAATAATTTACTTCATTGATAATTCAGTTACTATTATCCATTAGATTACTACAATGATATTACCCATGTATGCATTTTCATGATCAATTTATTAATTAAATGACATGTGTTTTAAGTTATTTACATTTCCATATTGATTTTTCATTATTGATTCATGATATATTCCATTGTACACAACCCTTACTTATAATATTAACTCACCCTTTATTTTTTTTCCTTTCTCTATGATATGAATAAGTAATTTTTAAATGATTTTAAGAATGTAGAATGTGTACATTAATTATGTTGTAATTTAATTTTTCAAATATAATTTGAGGTTCAAGTATGTATCTTGTTTACCAAGACTACTAAACTATTCGATCCTTTGGGATGAAATCTCTTGTATATTATGACAATACAATAAAGTAACCACCATCTCTAGGCTATTGGAGTTGGAATCTTTATAGTTAGTATTAGAGCATGTTTAGTAGAAACTTTGAGAAATAGATTTAGTAAAAACATAGACTAGGGAACATAACCCTATGGTTGAATTTGAGGATAAGTATAAGTAAAAGATAACATACTAAAATTTTGTTAAGGTAGATATTTTGTGGTTTTCCTAGAAATAAACCCCTATCTGGATACTAAAAGTGTATAGTGTTTTGACATAGATTCATCTTGGGGTATTTACCCCAAAAAGAGTTGATTGAGTATATATCAACCATTATTCTGGTGCATAGTGAGTGTGCCCTTACTGTGCACCTGGTTTGACAATTCCAGATAATATTATTTGGTTAATCTAAATATTCTTTATGAACCATTACGATGAATTGGATAATAGAACCTATAGAAACCTATGATATCCCATAAAGATATGGGAATACAAACCTTTGGTTTAGTATATGGTTTAGTAAATAATTTATTTGAGGAATAATTATTTTATATTTTTTGGACATAAGTTTAAGGTTATTGATAACCTTTAGGTTTAATATGATCATTGATGTTAGATTAATAATTTTCAATTAAGATTATTTTATTATTTGTAAAAAATAAGCTCTAGAGAAAACCATAATTATTAAAAAGTTATTTGATGATTAATTTTATTTTGATGATGTTCATCATATTTTTGAGAACACTATATGAATTATATAAATATAGTTTTATAAAAAGAAAAACCCACATACCGAGTGATAAACTATCACATCTGGCAAGGTCGTAGGGCTTTAAACCACAACTGATGGGAGATAAGGGTGATATTCTTACTACTGGCCTAAGTGATGTACTGATTAGTATGACATTTTTTTTACTTAAATGATTTGACAATTAAATATTAAACTAATTTTGGGAAACATATTATGAGATCAAATATTTTTTATTTTTAGCTGATTAATTATATATTCCAAGACATTTTTATTGGGTTGAGATATATACAACCATTAGGTTTAACATAAATTATTATTTGGGTATAATGCAATTAAATTTTTGGGGATACAATTTAAAAGGTATGAGATCACTTTTTAGGTGAAAAAATTATTTAATTTTGATAATATTGAGGTTAATTGGGATGTAGGGTAATTTATTTGTAGGATAATATAAGTTGAACCTTTGGTAAAATTTTTAAAGTAAAATGTATTATTTTTTAATATGAAGGTTTATACATTTTTTTATTATATTAACTTGGAGTAACCACTTCATTTTTGGTTAGTATTTAAAGAAAGGAGGAAAATATTATTATTATTTTATAGATCTTAAAATCCATTAAAATTTAATTTTAGTGCTTTAGGCATAAAAAAATTCATATTGGATATTCATTTCTTGGAGTAAGAGATGAAGTGGAAATTGATCAATGTACAAAAAAAGGATGAGATTATGCTTATAAAATAGAAAGATATATAGAAAGTATATTTCCTTATATTCTTATTCTAGATGGTAAAGGAATTATGCAACTCTAGGAAAAGGATTTTGAAAAAAAAATGTTATAATATTACAATCATTTCTGATGAGTTGATGGTCTTTTCACCCATCACAAATTTATGTATTTGTGGCCATTAACTTTCTCTTGAACATGTTCTCTAGTGCTATCTACTATTCCTTGGTCAATATTTTTCTCCTATATAACCACATTTTCAACTTCCATTTAATTTTATCCTATTTGGAAACATAGTTTTGTGTTATTATATATGACCTTCATATTTCCCTTTCCCTCCTTTTAAGATGAAGTTTTATTGACTCTTTTACAATGTGGGTTTTTGAAAAAATAAAATTTAAATGTAAAACCATTGATTTCCAGGTACACGTTCAAATTGAGAGGAAGAAATTTATTAAATGTGGGGAGAATGTAACACCATAATATTTTAAAATAAGAACATTATGTTTGATAGCATATATAACACACAACACCGAGTCTAAATGAACCACAATATATTATTTAATCATGTTCATTATAAACGAGATATTAAAATTTGTAGTATAAACAGGAATGAATTTTTTTTGAAAATTTTGTATAAATATTTTATATGAATCAAATGTATTGGTAAATAAGGACTCATTTTTTATTAAATTCTTTACATGCTTCAAAAATATATTTTTCATCAAAAATGTTTTTCTTTATTTTTAGGGAGTAAATAATATAATTTATTTATTTCGATTTTAAAAATTGTATTTTTTTTTGAAATCATCTCAAAAAATTAACTTAGGTTGAAATTTTGATATTTTTCTGAAAAGAGTGATTTTTCAGTGAATGGTGAAAAATACCGATTTTTGTATGACTGTAATTTATTTTTAATAAATTAAGTAATTTAAAAGTACAATTATGATTTTAATTTAATTTTAAAGTAACATAATTATTATATAGTTATATTTAATATAATTAATTACATTTGAATTATATCTATATCGTATTTTGGTATAAGTTTATTTTATGCATAAAAACACATTTTTTCTTAAAACAGTTTTTAAGCAAAAAATATTTATCCATTTTAATTAAATAAAATATACCATTATGAGAAATTATTTAAATAAAATTTATATATTATATATCTATATATATGAATTTAAATTCATATAATTGTGATTACCAATCATAGAGTTAATGTAAGATCATCTTATACATGGAAAATACATTTCTTGAAAAACCATTTTCAACACGTTTTGCAGGTTTATTTTTAAATTATGTTATAAAAATTATAAGAATTTAATTTGATAAAATGGAATCCATATTTTGAATTAGAATAATTAATATTATTTAATAAGTTGAAATTAATTTTTTTCATGATGAATACTAAAAATATTAACAATTAATTACCACAGTTATGGTTAAAAAGGGTTTACTGGGGGGGTTAATATATAAATATAAGCATCAGAATGACCTAAAAACTTTTTTAAATCCCATTTATTGGTTTTATTTATACCTTAAAATCATACCATTCAAATATGAGATATTTTTGAGCCATATGTCTAATAAAGTGACATGGGATTATTGAAAAACTTTGAAAAGGTACAAGGGTGACACTCACCTCAATTATAAAAGGGCACAAGATCCTATTACATCTTTACACATCTCGAGACATTTATCTAGAAAAAAACCTACCAAAATATCTCTAAAAATACTTATCTATATTCTATAGGTTGTTTTATTCCTAAAATACCAACCCTAGGGTCATTAATAAGAGATCTAAATGAGGTTTTTCTAAGCAATGGTAATTTTCTTCCCCCAACGCTTTCTTTTTTGCTTCTTCTTTTATCACCTTAAATTATGTATTAATAATTGAAATATAATAACACTGTTATCTGAAACATATTGAGATATTATTATATTTATTTCATAATATTGATCCATATCCTTCTCCATCAAATGAGATACAAAATCATTGCTTATGTGTACGTTGAACTACTGCGTTGTAAGTTGATGTGATTTTTTCCATCACCAACTCATATAGATATATGTAATGATGGAAAAAATGAATACATATGATGTTTTAGACATGATATTTATTCTTTAAAATTATAATATCATCCAATTCCTTACCCTTCCACCGAGTAAGTGATAATGTCGCTCGTGTGTATGTATGACCTGCCGTCTCCATGAAGCAATGCAATTCATTTTCCATGTCCGAACATCAAGAATGATTCTAAAAATGTATCTAATTAATAAATATTATATTCAAATATTTAATAAAATTTTGGAGATGACATAACTATATCCTATTAACAATAACCATAACTTCCAAGACAAAACATGCATGAGAAAATGAAGCAGTTAACATCCAAAACAATGGTAATAATGAAATATTATTAATGAATAGGTGAAAAGATGATATAAGAAAATAATATATGATATTATAAATATGGATATGTTTTTTTATAAATTAATAACATGTTTAAAACCATTATATAGAATTTTAAATCATGTTCAACTAAAGTAAAACATTAGGTAAGGGATTCTGTCTCAATTTCCTTTCATTGAGGCATATTTTAATGTTATGCACTAATTTATTTTATATAGTGTATATAATACCCTTTTAAATTATTTATCATGAATCCTTCATAATTCATTTTATTTTATGTTTAAATTAATATTATTTTATCCAAGGGTATTTTACTTGAATTTTACCAAGCGGTAAGTGTTTCCAAACTCAATTTCTTTTCATTGGGTTATATTACTAATTAATTTTCTTTGAAATTATAAGATTCTATGTGTAATTAATTTTGATTATTTTATGTTTTATTTCCACTTGTATAATTTATATTTACTTGTGATACACATAGTCAATTAATTTATTAATTATCACTTCAATGGTATGATCTTTTTAAGAAACTTTGTCTCAATTTCCACTCCATATAGACATATTTAGTATTTTATACCTATTTATTTTCATGAAGTGTATATACTACCAATTTGATAGGTTGTATCAGGAATATATTTATATTCATGGTATTTAATGTTTCATTTGAATTTATTTATTTCATGGTGGTTATGATTCAAAATTTTCCAAAGTGGTAAGAGTTTATTTCACAGTCTCATCATTATTCTGGATTATTTATGTTTAAGACTTTGATAGGGGAAATATTTGATCATATATATAAAACCCAAAATATTTTATTCTCCTATGGTTATTTAGGGAAATTATAATTATTCCTTTCATTTTCCTCTCTTTATGCACTCATGATACTAAAATACTATTTTTAAACAAAACCATCTTGTGTTTCTACTTAGTGAGGAATATTTTTCTTACATATCCATATTTTCCTTAATTTTTTTAAAGAATATTTTAAAAATTATCCAATTATTTATTAAAAATTTTTACCCATGTTTAAATTTTTACAAATGGTTTAAAAGGAATCTTATTATCATTTTCTCAATAATGTAATTTTTGACTCTTTACCAAAAATGCGAAGGGAATATTTGTTTTAGCATACTCAGCATGGAATTTTTTTCCCTCCATCATGAATGATAATTTCTTTGATGATTAATTTACATGATTCCATGATTCTTTTAAAATATTTTTTTCCTAATATTCTATAATTTCTTAGTTTTTTAAGTGAACTTCAAAGTGAAAAGTGTATTTTCCTCACAAATATTTTTATGATATTTTTATGGTATTTCTATTCATCAATGAAAATTATCCTTTATTTTACTTATTCTAAATAAGGGGTAGGTTGTAATAATAACATACTTAATGTTTTTGTGGATGGTTTATGATCATTTTGACCAGGGAAAGTATTGACATTCACTTTTTGGATTAATTTTATGGTCCTTAACTTTCTATTGAAACATTCACTTTCTTGTAATAATCTTTCAATGGATATTATATTTCTATTAAATATCCATATTAATTATATCATGGATATTACTATTTATTAGACTATATGCCATTTTTACATACTATTTTTTACTTTTAAATTTATTTAACGGACTGGGGAAATATTGATATTCCATATTCTTTACTCATTATAGATATTTATTGATAAAACATATTATTCATGAATTAAATTGATCATTTAATATATAAGGAATGTATTGTACTTAGTATGTGATGGGAGGGGCCTGGAATTACATATCCCCTTGATTCATCAATTGGTCTTGTGAGAAAAATCAGTAAGCTAGAATTAAATGGGTTTATGGTGTATACCTTCCATCGATTAAACTGTATTAGAATAAGGTCTTTATGGTATAGATATCATGATGTTTGAGATCATGATGTCCAATATTAAACATTTCCTTAATTTATAATTATGTTACTATTATCCATGAGATTAATACATTGATATTATCCATGTATTCATTTTTATGATCAAGTTATTGATTAAATGACATGTGTTTTCAGTTATTTACCTTTACATATTGATTATGCCTTATTAATTTAAGATATATTCTGTTGTATGTCACCCTTAATGAGTATCTGATCTCACCCTTTATTTTTTTCCTTTTCCCAGGATATAAAGAAGGAATGTTTCAACTGAGTTCAAGGATATAAAATATTTACTTTCACTATGTTGTAATTTTTGTTTTTAAATGTAATGCGATATTCAAGTATGTATCTTGTTTACCAAGACTACTAAACTATTTGATCCTTTGGGATGCGATCTATTGTATATTATACCAATATAATAAAGTAACCATCAACTTTAGAATACTAGAGTCAGGGTCTTTTCAAGATCATCTTTATTCCATTGCTTTTATAGTTGAAGATTAATTCTCACTATCTGAGGAGTATTCCTATGAAAAACTGAGTGATTCTTCTACCAAATAGGACTAAGAGGTTAGATAGATTCAAGTTTGCACCCAATATTATTTACCTTCTAAATACTTATTCATAGTTTTAACAACTTCTTCTAATTCCCTCAAAATCTTTCTTTTCCTTGATTTTCAAGATATATATATGAGAGTAGAAGTTTTTCAGAAACGTAACAAATTCTGTTCTTTTTTATTTTTCAAAATTTATAGAAACTTATTGATTAATATATTCTATACATTTTTTAATTTTTTTTCTTTGTAATGCACCAAGGGATTTATTTTTCTACCACTGAAACAGTCCAAGTAACTGATAGAGAAACTTTCTCTTCCTTCTCAATAGGAACAAACTAAAGGATTTCTTCTTGCATATCAACTACTTCATGGGAATTTTTAATTTCTATAAGTAAATATCTAGAAACTTTTGTTTTTTTATTTTTAATATTCTTTCTTCTTCCTTTTTTACTTCTTTCATTCTATCAAAAAAAATCTTTTAAAGGATAGGATTCGAAAACATCAAGACCTAATCTTGGATATCCTTCCTTATTATATTTCTTTTTATTTATTAAATCAAAAAGTTATAATAATAAATGAATTTAATTTTATTCCTTATAAGATCATAGGATTTTTTATTGGTTTTATCTTTCTTATTTTATTGAACTTTTTTCTTAAGAACTTTTATTTATTTAGTTTAAGAAACTTTCTATTTCTTTGTCAATGAAATTTCTATTAGTATAAAAATGTATCAATTTCATTTTGGAAATGGTTTTATCTCATAAATAATATTCTTTTCCTCTGATTAGGGATTCTTTATTTGTTATATTCTTAACTTACATGAATTTTACTAAAACCCTATTAATGAACTTTGGGTATAACATGATCTTTAGTTTCACTATTTCTATTCTCATTTCTTCAATGTAATTCAAGATGAACTTCACTAAGTTAAATTTCCTCATGTTACATAGAAAATATAGAACATGCATATCTTCAAATTTCAAAGTATAAGATTCTCATTTTATTAGAATAAAATAACTTTTAATCCACAAACAAATTATTCTTATGTCCAAAGAAAAATAATACATTTTTATAACGTTCACATTTATAGTAAAAAGTGTTTATCTTTAAGAGTTCTTTCAAAGGATCCCACTTTGTCAAGAATTCTATGAGTTACAATAGATTCTTTAACTTCTATAGATATTCTAGTGAACTCATTCATCCTTTTAATGTTCTGACTATAAGTATTTCTAAAAAGATTTAAAGAAACATTCTTCAAGCCATCAACTTCATTAAAAAACATGATAATATAAAAATATAAAACTAGAATTAGATAAGGATGATTGAAATCATCATTAGTTATATAAAAACTTTACCAACCTTGAAAATAATTTTTTATTTTATAAGGAATCATACCTATCAAACCAGCCACAATTAATGAGTCTTTCCTTAACAACTTTTATAGTTTCAAATTCAATAAAGGATTCCCTGAAGCTTTAAAAATGAACTGGAAAGATTTATAATAGTTAATGTAAAATACCTATAGATAATATGGTAGAGGAGAAATAAAATGGAGTGGTATCTTCTCAGAAAAATCTAGTAAGGAAAAATTAACCAAACCTGTTCTATTATATATAGGCAATGTCACAAACCAGTCTGGGTTGCCATCCGACCTGGAACCTGACCCAGTCCGCAGCAAGGACTGAAGGGAATTTCTGATCCCCAAGATCTGGCACAAGTGCCTGGGTATCAAAAACAATACAAGGGAACAATTTACCCAAAACAATAAATACAAAACCACTAACAAGATAAATAAACTAAATCTGGAAACAGACAACCAAACATGCCTTTAAACCATAATCATATTTAAAGTCTACAATTCAACTAAAGACTCAAAGGGGACTACAACAAGATAGAAAACTAAAAATCCAATAACAACCTCCAAGAAACATGAGAAGACACACCCCCAAGATACCAACACCAAACTTCACACAAAGACCATTAACAACCCAAACCACCATTGCTAAGCACGATGTCTCAATATGGGATACACAAAGAACAAGGTCTATATACACCCAAAGGTGTATGTAGGGTGTGATCCAGGAGCCTAGTATGATTCCACTAGGATAATATTACACACATAACTATTTAATGATGAATACATTTTCTATTTAAATAAATAAAAAAGGAAATAAATTATTGAAAAGTATTTAAAGAAAACAATTTTTTATGACAGGTGTTTTAAATGAAAACAATTTTAAAGACAACAACTTGAATTAAAGCACACATCCCTACTACAAAAATGGGCAAGGGATGCACTTCACTTTTATCAGTGCTAAAAAAAATCACTGATAAAGGCCCCCCCCCTATATCAGCGCTTTTTTAGCGCTGATAAAGGGGACCCCTTTATCAGCGCTACTAAAAGAAGCGCTGATAAAGGGGGGATTTATCAGTTCTTTTCCCGAGCACTGATAAATGTTAAGTTTAAAAAAAATTCATGAAAAATAATATATTGCTATATAAATATATTTATATTGATATAAATACAATATATATTTTTTAAATATGTTATAGATATGTATAAATAGACTATTACATTTAATATATATGAAATTTAGTAAAAATGGATTTAAAATATTTTAAAAAAATATTATTAATTAATAATTTTCTAATTATTATCGATTAAAAATCATTTAATAACAATTTGAGGACAAAAAAAATCAAAACAATTAATAAAAGATCTAAAAATAAGTTGAAAATGTAACTCAAACTTCAAACAGCCATAAATTTTGATCCGGGTGTCCGTTTGAGCTCTACAACATATCAAATCGAAGCCTGCGATGAGATCTACGCTCTAGGGACCCAAGAAAAGGCTCTGTCACATTTTCAAGCCCAAAATAGTCTTAGAAGGCCTCCAAAACTGAGTTTTTAGTCGGGATACCCTGATTCTTTAACATTCAAACAAGTATAACTTCTGATCTAGATGTCCATTACACCTATACCACATATCATATCGAAGATTGTTTCATTTTATTCGATTTGACTAGTTGTGGCATTGAAAAAAATTTTAGATTATAAGTTATGGTTGTTTTAACATTCTATGTATTTTCAATTACACATATATATGTATTTATTCATAAATATATATGTGTCTGTGTGGGTGTGGGTGTCTATGTGTGTGTCTATGTGTTGTATATATGTATATATGTATGTATTTATTTATTTACTTATAAACACACATCAAAAACATATTTTTTCATAAATGTATTTAAAACTAATCTTATAAGTATATTCTATGGCTTTTCAAATACACATATATATGTATTTATTCATAAATATATATGTGTTTGTGTGTGTGTGTGTCTCTGTGTGTGTCAGTGTGTTGTATATATCTATGTATGTATGTATGTATTTATTTATTTATAAACACACATAAAAAACATATTTTTTCATAAATGTATTTAAAACTAATCTTATAAGTATATATTAATATACAAAAAAATATACGTATAAAAAATTTTAACTAAAAATATATATATAAATATATTAATATATGAATTAATATATATATATACTAATATATGAATAAATATATTTATATTAATATTAATCTATATCAATATATGAATAAATATAAAAATATATATATATATAGATATATCATTAAATAGAGAATAAAATGAAATGGCTTAGTGGTAAAGGTGCAGCGGCGAAAGGGGGGAGG
The DNA here is from genome assembly GCA_963277665.1 of Viscum album. Taxonomy (NCBI): domain Eukaryota; kingdom Viridiplantae; phylum Streptophyta; class Magnoliopsida; order Santalales; family Viscaceae; genus Viscum; species Viscum album. Next base: position 20,019 of record CAUJRU010001594.1, read on the forward strand.
TCCCGGGTTCGAGTTTGGGTGGAAGCGAAGGGGGTGCACGCGTATGAGGATGTGCAGAAAGGGTAGCGTGCGGGAGACCTCCTAGCGCTGATAAAGGGGGTGTGAGCACTGATAAAAGCACTCCCCACATTATTTTTAATTATTTTTAATTTTTTTTTACCTTTATCAGCACTAAAAAAATCGCTGATAAAGGCCCCTTTTATCAGCGCTAAAAAAAGGGCTGATAAAGGGGTCTTTTATCAACGCTTTTTTTAGCGCTCATAAAAGCAGCCTTTATCAGCGCTTTTTGAAGCGCTGATAAAAGGGACCCCCCTATATTAGCGCTGAGCTTTACAACACTTTTTTAGCGCTGATATAGGCCATTTTTATAGTAGTGCATGCACACTTACTTTTAGGATAACGAAAGTGTCATGTCGGTGAGTGTAAAGTAAACAAGGAGAACCAAATATGGGAGAGGCCTGATGGGTGTTAGATAGCATGGGTCCCTAGATATTCATGTCTTGATGAAACGTGGATTAGAAAACAGAAACCTTAGAAAACGTGGCTTAGAAACCATGAAACTCAGTCATTTATATGTTTAGTTAGTGTTGCAGTCGTTAATTTTGCTAAGTGAAACAGGGCTGAAGCCACCCTCGGATCACTAGACCACTAGTCTAGTACACCTCCCTAGTTACCCCGACCTTCCATCTTTGTGCTCAAACAAGTTTCAAGTTCATAATGGGTCCACATCCCATAAACAAGCCAATAAAAACACCATGCAAGCCAAGACACCACTTACACCATCAACTTCACTTTTAAAATCCAAGTTCACATCACATGTCACATTTATGCGTAAAAACCAAATAGGGTACTTACACACACAAAAACTCCATTTTCACACCCAAATGCCATTTTGAAACATTATGCACACCAAAACCTTGTCCAAGCATGTTTTTCACCATAGATATAATTTGATAAACCCTTTAATTTTTTTATAAAACAATTATAAAAGAGTATCATTGGGAGTTACACATGAAAACACACTCCAAATACCCATTATGAATTTAGCACACACCAAAAATTTTTAGTACTTAATCTGTATTGATTACACCATCAATTAAACCAATTTAAATTTTAATGAAAACACTTTTACAATTAGATAACCACCAAGAAAATTTATTAAGCAATTTCAAAAATGTGTTGCACAACTTTACACACCAAAACACACTCAAAACCTCTTTGATGAAAAAATACACTTTGATTCCACACCCAAAACACACACTGCATCTCTTTCACATTCAAACAAACTAAATGCTCAGGTTTGAGAACACTGATAAATAGCTCAATATAGGTTTTCACAACAAAACACATTAACATCCCATAAACACTCTACTAACAAAGAAAATTCACAACAAAGCTCAGTAAAAATCACATTCACAGCATTTAAACTACTTAACAAATGTGCTAAATTAATTGAATTAACAAGCTAATTCACTAGTTAATAATTTTACGCAGTATCACCTACTTCCACATGAAAAATTCATTCTAAGAAAAAAAATTGCATAACAAAAATCATTCTTTTTTAAAACTGTATTTTCACTGCTTGAACAACAAAATAAATCAACTGCACAGTTTAAAAGACCACTCCCATAGTTGAAAAAATAACCAAAAAATTTATGAAACAAATTTTCAAAATATGATTCATGACTCAAACTACTAAAAATTCAACAAAAAATTCATCTATGACTCAATGAAAATTGACGCTAAACTAGAACATAATCTGTATAGTTTATAAACTGCTAATAAACAGTTCAACATGAATTTTTACATTAAACACACCTATATCACAGATACATATAAAATTCGATTAAAAACTAGATTCAAATCAAACAAACTAATTAATAAATATCCTAAATTAATTTGAGAAGAAAATCAATTCATCAAAAAATGGTTAAATGTGGAACAACCTACCTCAGGAGAAGAAATTCCCAAAACTTGTGTGAATCTATAATCACACATAATGCACATCACATGGGAACTGAATTAGATCCTAAAATAAGAATTAGAACAAAACCAAGATTAAAAAATTACCCCTAAACAAACCCATAATCGCTAAACTACCAAGAACACCAAATAATAAGAAAAAAAATTAAAAAGAGATTCAACCAGAGGGGGTTTCATGTCGAAGACAAGGTCAGAAGGGGTACCGCACCGGAGCTTTGCCGATAGAGGGAGGTGGCTGGACAAGAGTGCGGGGGTGAAAGAGAGCAGCTTGGAGAGGAAGGTGGCCGGATGGAAGCGTGAGGGTGATGGATTGAGGGAGCCATTGAGGAGGAGTACAAAGGACTTCAGGAAAGAGGGGAGGGGGGATGCTACCAGAACGAAGGAGAGGCCAGAGCCGAGGCAGCCCAGTGAGAGCCAGGGAGGCCGAGCGGCGACTTGGCAGTGTGAAGGCCACACGACGTGTGGGGTCTGGAGCAGTGCTGGTATGCTGGTGAAGGCTGGAAAGAATCAGAATGGGTGGATGACATGAGGGGAGGCTGACGCAAGGCTGGAGAGGAGAGAAATAGTGGAGTCGTGAGTTGGGTACGAGGGGGAAGCCGCCGCCGACCATCAGTATGTAGGAAGACCCGCAACGCGGCGGGAAAACTAAGGGGAAAACCCTACTCAACAAAAAGAACTAAATCTAAATATAACAATAATAAAACAAAAACTAATAATAATAATAATAAACTAAAATATGAATAATGATGATAATAATAATAAAAATAATAAAACTCAATTGATAGTAGTAAAATAAAATAAAAAGTTATAACAATTATAATAATAATAATAATAATAATATCCCTAAATAACATTATTATCACTATTATCTTTTAAAAAAATCTTATTTTATTTTATTTTTATTTCATCACACTTTTAATTTTATTTATTTATTATTAATTTATTTTATTTAATTAATTGAACCGGGTGAGGCTGCATGGATTCGATCACGGTGCGCTGGATGCAGTGAAGAATAAAACATGTGTTTTTAAATAAGTACTCAAAAATTTTATGTCGGTCTTCAACCAGAACTACCTAACTCTAAGAAAATTAATAAAATAAATAACTCAAAAATGATGGTTGTGTTAGGCAAGGAGAGCAAGAGTTCAAATTCCAAAAGATTGAATGGCTAATATTTGTTTTTGGAATATGATTTCATCAAATTATTAATGAAATTATAGGTTTTTAACTCTTCTTTTTCTAATAATATTGTTAGAAAATTTTGAGTTAATTGTAAAAAAATAATTCCGATTAAAATTCAATAAATTTTATAAATATTTTATAAAATTTCATCCATAAACATTGTAAAAATATTAGAAAGTGTACTTCCAGGATAATTAATGAATTAAATTTATTAATAATTTTTTTTATTCTGATTTGAAAAACTTGGTTTCATAAAGGAGTTATAGGAATAGATTATTTCTAGTAAAACTTTGGATGAACCTCATTCTGATGAAACTAAAAAGTTTCTTAAAAATCTTTTTCTAAAGACTCTTGTAACAAGGAAAAAAGATAAGAAAAACAAGGAAAAAATTTTCCTCCTATTTATTGATGAGTTTTTCACCATAAGTAGATATGTAAAATTAAAATAAGACTAATTATCACTTAATATTTATCACACCAACATTTTGTTTAATATATTCAAATCTATCATAATGTAGGGGTTTTGTAAAAATATCATCATGTTGGTCTTTCATTATGGTGAATTGAAGAATAATATCTCATTTTTGTGTGTGATCTCGAAGGAAATGGTGTCTTATATATTTTTTCTTTTATTGGGAGTGATGTACTAGGTTTTTAGACAATGCTACGACACTTGTGTTATCACAAAAAATTAGATTTTTAGTAAAAATCATGCCAAAATTAGTGAGTGTGTGTTACATCCATAACACTTGAGCACAAAAACTTCTAACTATTATATATCCAACTTTAGTAGTGGAAAGTGATACTGAGTACTATTTCTTTCATGACCAAGACACTAAAGTCTCTCCTAATAAAAGGTAAGTTCCAAATTCACTTTTTATATCCATTTCACATACACCAAAGTTAGTATCTATTTATTTTAATTCAAAATATTTTCTTGAAGAATAAAATATTCTAATACATTAAGTTTCTTTAAGATAACAAAAAAAAATCATTTAACAACTTAAAGATGAAATTATTTTATATTTTATTAAAATTTCATTCATAAAAATATAGAAAACATTAAATATGGTTGACTAAATGTAAGATATAATAAAATTTTAATCATCCCTCTAATTTTTTTGATCAACTGGTTTTCTAGATTCATCAAGATCAATATTTTTTTAGATTCCAATATGAGTAATTATACTTCAAATCCAAATATTTTAAGTAAATATATTTTTATTCTTTTATGGAGACAAAAAGGTTGTAGGTTCCGGGTGCAACAGAAGCGCATTGGTGGGTTTGCCCAACTTTAATTTTAACGTTAAACAACGTTCAATCCAAGATCCGTCACGATATAAAATGAAGAATCTTCAGAATAGAACAAAGAACGAAAAGAAAAGAAGTGTCCCAGAACCCTTGAGGAGGATCATCATATGTTGATTATAATTAATTTAATTAATGCATAAGAATTACCTCGTTGGAATTCTTTCTTCGTTGATGTGTCCGGTCACGATTCGGTGATCCGTCATTGCATCATAGAATCCAAGTGTAGGATTCCTCTAGACGTGATCCACACATGTGTCATGTATCTCCGGACGTCGCCGAAGGGATTTCTGGGTGCTAGCGCAGAAGAACCTTCGCTTGCGATGTCCGAATTCGACCGCCTTGATCCGGTGGAGGATCTTTCTCTCTTAACTTGAGGGTGTTCTTGGTGGAAAGGGAATTATTTCTTTGGATTGAGAGTATTTCCAAATCTGTTGTTTACAACAATGGCTCTCTCATTCTATGAGAATAATGTAATTGGGATTATAATACTTAGAATAATAAAATGAATTAGTTTCCTGAAATCATTTAATCATTTCATTTAATTCTCAGTAATACCACATGTCTTGATAATGATAGTTGACCATCATTATTACTTGATATGCGCCCAACGTATTACATTTAATATCATTTAATTAAATAAACAATATTTTCTCACGAATCCTGAAAAACAAACTACACGGCGTGTATATAAATATACACATCGTGTACTTTTATTTTTTCATTTTATTTATTTCCTCCACCATATTTATTAGACCTTGAGTAATGACTATTTATTTCATAAATAAATGTAACTGCATTAATCGCTAATAAATATATATTATTTCTCCCACACTATATTCTCTCGAATAACTAGTGTCAAAATAAATGTGATCAGGCATCCTTAAATAATTATTAAACCACAGTCGGGAATAATATTTATTTAACTTGTTAAATTAATATTTAACTGAGATACATGGACACACTTAGTGTGTGACCCTCTAGGCCTCTTTCTCAGTGGCATTAGGCTGAGCCTGCCTAAAGTCCAAGGTTAACATCTAGCAACACGCCAAGGCACCCATAGAGAAAGAAGTTAATGCCGTAATGACGTGTCACCTCCTACGAACACTTACCGTGTAATATAATCCCTTTGTCTCGATATCTCCAATCAAGCGGGTTGCATGCTAGTGCCATCAACCCATGTGCTTGATTATTCTTTCTTTAACTTCTCAGAATTGAACTTGCCCATACCTTACCATGGTCATGGATTTATTTAGGCTGTATCAATTCCATCAAAGGGCCTGAGATATATACTTCCATTATGGAACGGAAGGGACAAATCCTTTCTCACATTATCTATTAATGTGGTATTACTCGTGATGCACCCAGCGTATCCTACCTCGCTGCGAACAGTGTGTCATCACACTTTTCGTCAATACATCTAAGTGTGCGAGTTGTAATACCCATTAATAATAATCTTAAAGTCTAAGGACCAATTCACACGTTCGCAGATAGGAACATCCAATGACACTATGAAATGTGGATTTCCTACTGGCGGGTCTCGTTCTCATAATATCCTCCTCGATATTACCAATGGCGCACACCATGAGAAGGTGCCTCAAAGTTTTATGAGTCCTCACCCCTAATGACCTGTATTATTTGTGTCCCTCAAATAATATCATCCGGACATAGAACATACATTCAAGAACAATGTTATGGCACTTCCGGGTTCTCATCATAGTAGGGATCCGCTACGACCCTTTAATGCAACACCTGTCCTTAAGACATTATCACATGACATGTCATGCAGAAGAACAATCAATATGTGATAAGGCTTTTATTTAATGAATAAAGTAAAAATTAGTTGGTTCTAGACCACCAACTCCAACAGACTCCCACTTGGACTAGAGACAACTGCTAACAACCTTTAACCCGGTAGCTCTCACATGATATTCATGCTTCTACTGAGATAAGCCTTTAGTCATGGGGTCCGCCACGTTCTCTTCCTTGGGCACTCTTCTGACTACAACTTCACCCCTTTGATAGAAATCCCTCAAGAGGTGATACTTCCGGAGTATGTGTTTTGTCCGTTGATGTGACCTTGGTTCTTTTGCAAGAGCCACCGCTGCAGTATTATCACAATACAATGTAATGGGATCTTTACTGCTAGGCACCAGATCAAGCTCCTGGACAAAGTTCCGAATCCAGACATCTTCCTTGGCTGCATCAGAAGATGCTATATACTCGGACTCCGCTGTAGAATCGGCGACAACTAGCTGCTTTGAACTCTTCCAGCTCACAGCTCCTCCATTGAGACAGAAAACATATCCAGATTGTGACTTCAGATCATTCTGATCTGTTTGAAAACCAGCATCAGCATACCCTCTGATGACAAGCTCCTCGTCTCCTCCATACACCAGGAACATATCCTTAGTTCTTCTCAGATACTTAAGGATAGTCTTAACAGAAGTCCAATGCTATTCTCATGGATCTGCTTGATATCTTCCTACCATGCTTAGTTCATAGGAAACATCAAGCCTGGTATATAACATGGCATACATGATGGATCCTATAGCCAAAGCATATGGGATCTTTCTCATCCTATATTTCCCCTATTGTGTCTGGGGACACATTTTCTTAGAAATATGTAAGCCATGTGACACTGGAACCAATCCCCTCTTGGATTTTTCCATACTAAATATCTTTAGTATCTGGTCAATGTATGTACCCTGACTTAGTCCAAGCAGCCTCTTGGATCTGTCACGAATGATCTTGATCCCTAGAATGTAGGCTGCTTCTCCTAAGTCCTTCATGGAGAAACACTTGTTCAACCAGTCCTTAACTAACTATAAGGCTGGCACGTCGTTTCCAATAAGCAATATGTCATCAACATATACCACTAGGATAACGACCACATTCCCATTAAACCGCTTATAAACACATGGATCACATTCGTTCTTAATGAAACCAAATTCCTTTATGGATTCATCAAATCGGATGTTCCATGACCTGGATGCTTGCTTCAATCCATAAATGGATTTCTGCAACTTGCAAACCTGTTTGGCTTCACCTGGTGTCACAAACCCTTCTGGTTGTGCCATATAGACATCTTCCTAAAGGTTCCCATTAAGGAATGCTGTTTTGATATCCATCTGCCAAATCTCATAGTCATGGTAAGCTGCTATGGCAAGTATGATTCTTATGGATTTAAAAATGGAAACTGGCGAGAAGGTTTCATCATAGTCAATTCCTTGATGCTGTCTGAATCCTTTAGCCACTATCCTTGCTTTATAGGTGCTAACTTGACCTTCCATGTCCAGCTTTCTTTTGAATACCCATTTGCATCCAACAGGCTTTACATCAACTGGCTCATCGACCAGAACCCAAACTTGGTTCTGATACATGGAATCCATCTCAGAATTCATAGCTTCTAGCCATCTTGCAACTTCTGAGCTTTCTACTGCTTCCTTGTATTATAGAGGTTCATCATTGTCCAACAATAATGATTCACCATCCTCGGTGACTAGGAAACCAAATCTCTCTAGTTCCCTTACCTCTCTTGAGCTCCTACGCAGTACTTGTATTTCTGGAACCTCTTCCACGGAGACCTGTGGAACTTGTTCCTATACTAACTCCTATGTATCTTGAGCATTAACTTCGTCGAATTCAATCTTGCTCCCACTATCCTTATTGAGGATGTTCTTCCTCTCAAGAAAGACAGCTTGTCTGGCGACAATCACTTTCTTTTCTTGAGGGTTATATAGGTAATATCCTTTCGTTTACTTGGGATATCCTATAAAGATACACTTCGTGCCCCGGGGTGTTAGTTTGTTGCCTGAGAAGGCCTTAAAAAACTCCTTGCATCCCCATACACGTGTGTGCGACAAAGTGGGTTTCCTTCCATTCCATAACTCGGATGGAATTCCATTTTCCGCCTTAGTTGGTACTCGGTTTAATGTGTATGCTGCAGTTTGTAATTCATATCCCCAAAAGGATAATGGAAGATCCACATGACTCATCATCGACCTCACCATGTCCAACAAGGTGTGGTTCCTCCTTTCACTAACACCATTACACTGTGGTGTATAAGGAGGAGTGAGCTGAGATAGAATCCCAGACTCCCATAGAAGATCGATGAACTCTTGGTTCAGATATTCTCCACCTCGATCCGATCGAAGATTCTTTATCTTCTTACCAAGCTGATTCTCTACTTCATTCTTGAATTCCTTGAATTTCTCTAAGGACTCTGACTTATACCTCATTAAGTAGACATAGCCATATCTACTCAAATCATCAGTAAAAGTAATGAAGTAAGAATATCCACCTCTAGCTTCTACTGGAAATGGTCCACACACATCCGTGTGTACCAATCCTAGAAGCTCTATGGCCCTTTCACCTTGTCCACTAAAAGGCAGCTTGGTCATTTTTCCTTGTAAACAAGTGTGACATCTATCAAGTGGTTTTAGCTCAGTAGAGTCTAAATAGCCATCTTGGCAGAGCTTTGTCAAACGCTTCTCGTTCACATGACCAAGGTGGTGATTCCATAACTGGGTGATGTATGAGTCATGCGAGTTTGTTTCGTTATTGATTGCCAACACTTGGTTTTCGTAATTCAATACATACAAACCATTATTTAAATGTGCCATACCATAACATACGTTGTTCTTATAAAAGAGACAACCCTTATTTCCAAATTTGAAAACAAATCCATCCATATCCAAACATGATACAGAAATTATGTTCTTGGTAACACTAGGCACATAATAACATTTATGTAAAACAAAAATCATCCCAGTCGGCAATGAGAGGTGGTAGTCGCCAATAGCCAACGCAGCCAGCCTTGCGCCATTGGCAGCTCGAAGATCCACCTCTCCTCTGGCGATCTTTATAAATCTACTTGGTTCCTATATTTGAATACAGATGTGAGCCCCACAAGCTGTATCTAATACCCAATGTGTAGAAATAGAAAGATTGCACTCGATAACCAACACACCTTTAGCGTCCCCACGCTTCTGGGTGCAGTTCCTCTTCCAGTGGCCCTGCTTGCCACATGCAAAACACACTGTCTCCCATTCCTTGCCCTGCCTCTGGATCTTCCCCTTCTTGGAGGGACGATGCTCGGGGGCTTCAGACCATTTATAAGTCTTTGGCCCCATTGACTTTTCCTTCCTTTTCTTGTTCACCATAAGGACCGCGGGTTTGTCACGCCCCATGTCCTTATCTACCTGGAGAATCAAGGTCAGAAGCTCTGATAGACTCTTCTCATTACCGCTCATGTTATAGTTGACAATGAAGCTAGAGAAGGTCTTGGGAAGTGATGATAGGATGAGATCTGTACGCAAATCATCTGGGAATTTAATCCCTAAGATGTCCAGGCGTTCAATGTATCCAATAATCTTGACTACATGAGGCCCAATTGGCGCAGACTCTCCAAGCTTCGTGGTAAACAAAGCATTGGAGATCTCATACCTCTCCTGTCTCACCTTCTCTTGGTAGAGATCTTTAAGGTGAGACATCATGCTATACGCGTCCATGTTTTCATGTTGCTTCAAGAGCTCATTAGACATGGCCGATAGCATGAAACACTGGACATCCGTGGAATCATCCATGTGTTTCATGTAGAGAGATAATTCCTTATCACTAGCCTCTTTCCTAGGTGCAACTGGAATAGGCTCTTCCAGCACATATAATTTCCTTTCATGGCGAAGGACGACGCGTAAACGCCTCTGCCACTCTTGGAAATTGGTGCCGGTGAGAAGGTTTTCTTTTTCGAGTATGGTGCGCAATGATATGTTTGAAGTCATTTTCTTGTTGTTTCTACAAATTAGGATGAGCAAAGGTTTAGTACTTTATTACAAAATTTGAGACAAATAAATAAATTAATACTTATTAGTCTCCCACTATTTTATCAAAATCCAATATCCCTCACCATTGACTTCGGAATATTCTGTTGCGTGAATATTCTAGTGGAAAGGATCCATATTGCCCTTCGCATTACCCAAATTAGGGTTGGTCAAACAACTTGAAGGGTTTTAGGTAGGCATTCCAAATGCCAACTACATTAACTCGCAGCTCCTTGATCCGCTGAGTGGACTCCCCAATACTGAAATCCTTTTTGGATTTCCTCAACCTTTGCCTCTTGGTCACACCAAGTCCTGCTGTGGCAGTCAACCCTTGATGCGAACCAAGTCAAGTCAACCCAAAACCTTGAATTAGAATTCCCCGATAATTGAAAGCACCCCAACTATGGTTGGTCAAGCACTTTGAACTATGGTTCGATTCTAACCAAGATTATGGAAGGCTATGCCGAATTAATATTTATTTTGAGGGATTTTATCCTTATACGTAAATTGCCATTTTATTATCTTTGATTACATGCTTGTTAATATTAAGTGTGATATAATTAAGTGATTAACCATGTCTAAGATAATATTTATGTATAAGCCGGTTTTATTTTAGTTCTATCTTGCATGCTCGTTTAATTCACTAATTGTGTGATCGTGACAACACACCCACAATAAATAAACCATGCAACTGACAGAAATAAAATAAATGGTATGATCATGACCTTTTCTATTGGTTAGTTTATCTAGCGGTTGATAAACTAACCCAAGACCTAGGGGAGAAACACCTTGAACCTTTCGGGTTCGTGTTTGTAGCTTTCCACCTGTCCACCTTTGTATCTCCTTGGATTTGTTTCACCATGGCTCCTGACTTGAGCCGCCTCCACTATCTTGGGAGCTCCATCCATTACATATGCATTTATCTCACACGCAGGTGAGGGGTAAAAGGGGTTTTACATAAAATAATCCTTTGGCGCGCATGCCCTACATATTAATGAGGAGATGGCTCGCAGGCCAACAAATTTAATTTAAATAAATAAATTAAAAGAAACCATTCACATACAAAGGTCTCGGTCTAGCTCATGATCATCCATATATGCAATGATATTTACGCATAAATAAAACTAGCATTCAATTCTTTAATCATTCTTGTTTAAGATAAATCACGCTCCAATCAATTAATTATCTTTAATTAATCAATCCTTTTATCTTAAATCCCTTTTCTGAATTTCCTTGAGATTCTCATCCATCATAATTTTAAACAAATAAATTCATTTAAAGTTTTCCTTGAACGTAACTTGTACCTTGGAGGCAACCTGGTGAATTCCCATTTATTATGCAGATGTTAAATTAAACACATATATATAAAACACCTATCATGTGTTGTGCCTCAGCTTTATGCCTGCACCATGGTACACATCTCAAGGGTTTGTATAATATAATAATAAATTTTAATAAATCTGCGTAATTTGGGTGAGTACACGACGTGTAGTTCTGACTACACGACGTGTACTTTTCTTCACCGTCCATCCGAAGTACACGCTCGGGGACATGGCGTGTTAATGTACTTCAGAAATTTTCGGAGTACACGGCGTGTAGTTCCGACTACACGGCGTGTACTTTTCTTCACCATTCATTAGAAGTACACGCCCGGGGACAGGGCATGTTAATGTACTTAAGAAATTTTCGAAGTACACGGCGTGTACAGTGGGACACACACCGTGTAGTTTCCACATTACACGGTTTCCAGCCGGGCAGGCCGTGTACGGAGTACACGACCCAACCCTAACCCGAAGAGACTACACACCGTGTTCATTGGACCACACGGAGTGTATTCCGGAAACCGTGTGCCACCTGTTTCTGGTCAACACACGCTATCATAAATGACCTCAATACACGGCCCGATTTGGCAGATCGGTCAATGCATTGAACCTGGACTACACGACTTGTACTTCCGAATACATGCCGTGTATTCTGGTGTTGTACGTCCAGAAACATTTGGCTCCTCCGGATGAGCTCCTCTATTTTATTTTAATAAAAATTAAAATAAAAAAACGTTTCTATGAGGTGAATAAGAAACGAGGGAGGAGGAACATATCTCGAGATTCAGATTTCCAGAATGATTAAACATGAATTGAAATAACTAAATTATTAAATGCGTAAATCACCAGCAAAAAACTAAATAATTATAACCAATGATATGACCCCTTTGATACCACTTGTAGGTTCCAGGCACAACGAAAGCGCGTTGGTGGGTTTTCCCAACTTTAATTTTAACGTTAAACAATGTTCAATCCGAGATCCGTCACGATATAAAACACCGAATCTTCGGAATAGAATGAAGAATGAAAAGAAAAGAAGAGTCCCGGAACCCTTGAGGAGGATCATCATATGTTGATTATAATTAATTTAATTAATGCATAAGAATTACCTCGTTAGAATTCTTTCTTCATTGAGGTGTCCGGTCACGATTTGGTGATCCGTCATTGTGTCGTAGAATCCAAGTGTAGGATTACTCTAGCGGTGATCCACACGTGTGTCACGTATCTTTGGACGTCGCCGAAGGGATCTCCGGGTGCTAGTGCGGAAGAACCTTCGCTTGCGATTTCCGCCTTCGACCGCCTTGATCCGGTGGAGGATCTTGCCCTCGTAACTTGAGGGAGTTCTTGGTGGAAAGGGAATTCTCTCTTTGGCTTGAGAGTATTTACAAATCTGTTGTGCACAACAATGGATCTCTCATTCTATGATAATAATGTAATTGGGATTATAATACTTAGAATAATAAAATGAATTAATTTCCCGAAAGCATTTAATCATTTCATTTAATTCTTAGTAATACCACATGTCTTGATAATGATAGTTGACTATCATTATTACTTGACATGCGCCCAACGTATTACATTTAATATCATTTAATTAAATAAACAATATTTTCTCATGAATCCTAAAAAACAAACTACACGGCGTGTATATAAATATACATGGCGCGTACTTTTATTTTTTCATTTTATTTATTTCCTCCACCATATTTATTAGACCTTGAGTAATGACTATTTATTTATTAAATAAATGTAACTGCATTACTCGCTAATAAATATATATTATTTCACCCAGACTATATTCTCTCAAATAACTAGTGTCGAAACAAATGCAATCAAACATCCTTAAATAATTATTAAACTACAGTCGGGAGTAATAGTTATTTAACTTGTTAAATTAATATTTAACCGAGATACATGGACACACTTAGTGTGTGACCCTCTAGGCCTCTTTCTTAGTGGCATTAGGCTGAGCCTGCTAAAGTCTAAGTTTAGCGTCTAGCAACATGCCAAGGCACCCATAGAGAAAGAAGTTAACGCCGCAATGACGTGTCACCTCCTACGAACGCTTACCGTGTAATATAATCCCTTTGTCTTGATATCTCCAATCAAGCGGGTTGCATGCTAGTGCCATCAATCCATGTGCTTGATTATTATTTCTTTGGCTTCCTGGAATTGAACTTTCCCATACCTTACCATGGACATGGATTTATTTAGGCTGTATCAATTCCATCAAAGGGCCTGAGATATCTACTTTCATTATGGAATGGAAGGGACAAATCCTTTCTCGCATTATCTATTAATGCGGTATTACTCGTGACGCACCCAACGTATCCTACCTCACTGTGAACAATGTGTCATCACAGTTTTCGTCAATACATCTAAGTGCGCGAGTTGTAATACCCATTAATAATAATCTTAAAGTCTAAGGACCAATACACACGTCTGAAGATAGGAACATCCAATGACACTATGAAATGTGGATTTCCTACTGGAGGGTCTCGTTCTCATAATATCCTCCTGGATATTACCAATGGCGCACACCATGAGAAGGTGCCTCAAAGTTTTATGAGTCCTCACCCCTAATGACCTGTATTATTTGTGTCCCTAAAATAATATCATCCGGCTATAGAACATACATTCAAGAACAGTGTAATGTCACTTTCGGGTTCTCATCATAGCAGGGATCCGCTATGACCCTTTAATGCAACAGTTGTCCTTAGGACATTATCACATGACATTTCACACAAAAGAACAATAAAGATGTGATAAGGCTTCTATTTAATGAATAAAGTACAAAGTAGTTGGTTCTAGACCACCAACTCCAACAAATGTTCCTTCAGGTTTTTGAGAAACTTGAAAACCAAGGGAAAAAGTTATTTCACACATGATGATTATCTCAACTTAGATTTCATTAGTTTTAAAATGAATTAGAAATATATTTTTGATTTGAGCCAAATATAATACCATCGACATAAATTTGAAAAATAATGGTATTTTAAAATATTTCTTTATAAAAATATTTGGATAAACAACTACCTTAACAAAATCATTTTGATGTAAAAATCTAGAAAGTATATCATACTAGAATCTTGGATCTTGATTAAATCCATAAAGTGACTTAGTAAGTTTGAAAACATGATCCAGATATTTTAGATTTTCAAAACCAGGTGTTTGTTAAACATAATCTTACTCATGTAAAAATCCATTAAGAAAATAACACTTTACATCCATTTGATAGAGAGTGGAATTTAAATTTTCTATAAAGGATAAAAGTATCCGAATATATTCAAGTCTTTCTATAGGTGAAAAAATGTATTTATAATCTATGTATTCTCATTGATTATATCCCTTAGTAATAATCTTTGATTTATTTCTAACAATAATTCCATTTTCATCATGTTTTTTTGAAAAACCTATTTTACTCCACTCACAAGAATATATTTAGGTCATTCTACCAAAGTACAAACTTTTTTTCTTTCAAACTCATTGAGTTCATCCTTTATTTCCCTTATCCAATCTTTATCACCTAAAGCCTCATCAGATGTTTTAGGTTCAAACTATGATAATAATGAAAAATGTTCGCATTAATTTCTTAATGAAATATGAGTTTTGACTAGTCAATACACATCTCCAATGATATTATTAGTGGGATGATTCATTAAGATTAACTGATTTCTTAGATAAATAAAATTTTTGTTCTTCAAAAAAAATTTAAACTTTTTCTAAAGGAAAAAATTTCAAATTTTTTTCTTCAATTTTTATTTTCTTTCAAAAAATGGGTTAGAAAAAGTTTTAAAAACATCATCCAAATATATTTCTTTGAGATTTTTGAAAATATAGTGAATGATTTCATCAAACTTAACATGAAAAATTTCCTCAATAGTGCTTGTTCCTTTTTTAAAAGCATGATATACCTTACTTGTTATAGAATATATACGAAAAATTTCCTCATAAACTTTTCGGTAAAATTTGTGTAAATTATCTTTAGTTTTTTGAATGTATACTTTACACCTAAAAAATATTAAGTAAGAAAGACTTGTATTTCTTCCAATTGACAACTCATAAGGAGTTTTATTAATAAAATGTGAAAGTAAAAATCGATTTATAGTATATAAACTAGTAATAATAGATTTATCCCAAAAAGTTTTAGAAATTGAGTGTTCACTCAACATGGTTCTAGTAATCTCGTGAATAATTCTATTTCTTCATTTGACTACAAGATTTTACTGAGGAGTTATAGGAGTTGAAGATTTGTGTGTAATTCCTTTTTAAATAAAAAAATTTCAAAATAAAAAATTTCAAACTCCCCACCACGGTCACTATGAATAGTAAATAAAGGTAGGTTTTTCTCATTTTTAAATCATGATGAAAACTTTACAAAAGAGGTTTATACTTTTTAGATAGAAATTAGATCCAAGTATATCAAGTGTAGTCATGAACCAAGACATACGCATAGTGTTTTCCACTAATACTTAGAATTTGTGTCTGACCAAAAAAATCCATGTTAAATAACTATAAAGTTTTATAAGTTGATACTTAACTAATATATTTAAAACTATATTTATGTTTCTTATCATATTGAAAATGTTTATAGAGTTTTAAATAATTAAACATAATCTTTAGTAGGTCTCTTATACAACATTTCTTAACTTTTTTTACTAAATTTATAAAATTACAATTTCCTAACCTTCTACGCTACAACCAAGATTGATCTTCCATTTCATTTAAGTAAAGTAGATCTTAGTTTTTAGGGTCATATAAGTTTAAAGTAAAAAAATTCTCATGTCTATAAGAAGAAATAATTATTTTACCTTCTAAAATTTTAAGGGTATATTTATTATTCCTATAGTTTACAAGGTAACCTTCATCACATAATTCATTTATATTGATGAGATTTCACTTAAGTCTTAAAACATATAGAAAATTTGAAATTAAAGCTTTATCAAAGAATTTATTAATATTGATTCCATGGATTTCTTCTTGAGCTTTAACACCAAGATTCACCTTTCTACCTTTCATATCTATAATATTCTAGAATAATTTTTTTTCTAGTCATATGCCTTTAGTAACCACTATCCATGTACCATATATTTTAGCTATTGGTACTTATCCATTATACCTGAAATAAAAATATTAAGGTTTTGGTACCTAGACTTACTTAGGTGTAGAATTATTAGCAAACAATAATTTCAGAATCCATATACATCTAACATTATTATATTGTACAACTTCCAATTATTTAGAAGTATAAGGTCTATAAATATCAAATAAATGATCTCTATTTAAAGAACATTTATTTTCTAATACCATCATATTCGATATTTCATATAAAAGGGTTAATTTTTAGGAACAAAATAGTAAGATCGGAAATGAGTTTTTTTTGAAGTAAAACCAATTCTAGAAGTATTTATGTGAGTTTTCAACTGTATGCATAGATTATCAAAATGTTCCATCCCTGAAGTAAAATTTGAAAAATGTTTTGTTTGTCTAATTATTTCAGAATTAAGTTTTATAAATAAATTTTTATCATAATTAGTTGATCTAGAATTAGATTTTTTTATGTAAATCTAAGGTAAGTTTTGAAATATCTAAAGTTGATAAATTCTAGTATTGGATTTAAAAATTTATTCTTTAGAAAAATCATATTCATTCATAGATTTAGTATTCTTTTTCTCTAGTAAAGTAATATATCTAGTCATTTATTCAAAACAAGGAATACTCCCCTTATCTTTTTATGTAATAATATTTTTGTATTCTAAAGAACTTGAACTAAATTCATTTTCGAATCAGGATAATTATCATTTAAATTTAATTTCATAGGATATTTAGCTGATACCTTCACCATATAGCATTAATTCTTATTTAGGATTCTATCACAAAATCACATAACTTTCAAACCATCACTACGACCATTAGAATAACTTTATATAGATAAATATCCACCACTATCAATCCATGTGTCAAGAGCCTTTAAGCTTTTCTTTTCTTTTCTCTTGTAATATTTATTTGATACTTCATCTTTTATTTTAAATATTTTACTATCTGGTCTAATATACCTTGATTTTTTAAATTCATAATAAATCATCTCTAAATTGTCTTCCTTTTCACTTCTATCTTTTAGACCCCTCTTATACTCATATTAGAAATCTTTCTTCCCAACTATCCTATTCATTATCTTTTCCAGCTAAGAAAGATCATTTTCAATTTCTTATGAACAAATACTATCTGATTCATATTTATCTTTTTTACGTTCTAAATATTTATAAACAATCTCACTAGGCTTAGCATTCTTAGATATTACTGCTCCATATGTAGAAGAAAAAGCTACACCATTATTTTTCTTTTCTTTCTCTGTATATCTATTTAATATAATCTCTTATTGAATGTGAGTTCCAATAAAATCATTCAATATTAATGTTTTCAGATAATTATTATCATTTATTGATTTTATTTTTTAGTAGCACTCCTTGGTCATGATATCAATTATTTTTTTGATAATTTTTTAATCTGTCAACTCTTTCTCTCCAAGAAATTGTAAATTGTTAAAAAAATTCATGAATATCTATTTCATTTGAGTAATTGATTCCCCCAATAAGAAATAAAAATATTGATAGTCCACATGAAGTATAGATCTTCTAGTTTCCAAAACCTTTGAGGTTTCAAAGTGAGTAACTTCAAGTTTTCTCAAAATATTGTTGAATTCCTCACAAGAAGGTAGATGTTCCTTATTATAGAACATAACAAAGTATTTAAAACTTTATAATTCAGTTGATATTTACCCTATCTTCTATAGTAAAATATGAAACTCAATTATCAATAATTTTATAATCACTAGTCATCATGAAAATGTTTTCAACAATAGTGTTTATCACAAATTTATTTAGTCGACCTCTCCAATACTCATAGTCATCATTATAAAAAAACCGATGTTTACTAGAATTAAGATTCTTTAAAGTTCCAACTGATAAATATTCCATCACAAAACAAGATACTCTCCTCTACCAATACTATTAGTGCAGAAAATATATGTAGAGACCGGATCTGATACCAAATATAGGATCATATTTGTATGAAAATGCACTATGGGGATGGGGGGTTAATTATAGTTTATAAAAATTTAAACTTATAATTTTTCCAACACCTTTTTTATAAGAAAGTTTGTCAAATAAATAGGTTTATTATTATAATTTATAATATCATAGTAAGAAAAAAGTTTATACAACACAATATAAAATTTATATAAAATCAACAATAGAAATATAAAAACTTTTTTAAAAAATAATAAAAAATATAAAAAACATTTATAATAAAGTATAACTTTATTTATAAATTAATGTGATCAAAATTAAAAAAAATTTACTAGAAAAGGTCTTCACTTTCACCCAAAGTGATAAGGAAGTATATAAACCTGAGTTTAGTTATCCTTGATTTTCAACCTATTAGAAGGTATGCCTTCCAAACCATGAAAACTATCAATCTGTATGATCATACATAACTCGGTCTCCCTATCCCTAGGATCCCCTAATCTACATTATTAGAGAAAAATCTGTTCTCTATCGTCTAGATCCTTTGTTCAACATGAAAAAAAAACAAAAAAACAATAAAAAAACCTTAAATAATTTACAATGAAATCCAAACAAACATATGATTTAAGGAAAACTCTCTAGTGATAAAAATTGATGTGCAATCAATAACAAAATGTTGTAAAAAAATCAACATCAAATTTAGATGTAAGTCATCATCACATTTCTTCTTCATGAGATTGTAGTCTTATTTATAGATAAGATTTCAATGGCTAGATTCCACACTTCTCAGGATCAGTTACAATGACATCATAAAAACAACTTCTTCTATCGATGAGTTCAACACTACTTCACTTTTTCTGATGACCATTATGTATAACACCATTACAATTCCATGAAAAGTTCCATTTGGTAGAAATAATAAATCTTCATCTAGTATAGGTTGTACATCCTCATCCAGTAGGATTAGTGAAATATCATCTGGAAGACTTTGTATGTCTTATTCTGAAAAAATTTATAAGCCTCCGTCTGATAGACTTTATATTAGTCCATCTGATGTACTTTGTACACGTCCTTCTAATACACATCATATATATACTTTTAATAGAATCATATTTCTCTATCCAGTAAAACTTAAATTATTCCTATAAAAACTTTATACATTGAAAAATAAAAAAAATTATAATAGAATAATTTAAATATTGGATTTTAATATTCAAAATTAAAGGTAGAAAGATGTATTCTAACTCTATTATTTTTCCATTCCATTTTTGGATCAAATTATCGAGAGGTTAGCTGGAATTTATTTTTTTTTGTTTTAGGGTGGCTATTTTGGTTACAACCAGATTCTTATAGCTCTGAAATATTATGAAAAAACCCCTTTCACAAGCCCATTTCAGAAATTTTCCTACCGAAAAACACCATTTAGTTTGTGTGGAGCTCTAGTTACCTTTAAGATTTGTATGAGGGAAATATCTTCTAATATAATTTAAAGAATAATTGAAGTGTTCATGGATGATTTTTCTATTGCTGGAAACACTTATTAAAGCTATCTTTAGAATATATAATCTATTTTACAAATATTCTTAGAGATAAACTTGGTTTTAAATTTGAAAAAATGTTAATTTATGGTTATTGAGGGTATTGTGCTAGGACCGAAGGTTTTTAATAGGGGAATATAAGTTAAAAACACTAAAATAGACATGATTAAATCTTTTTAAAGATACACCTTTTGTGTTTGATAAAAATTTCTTGAATATTTTAATCTTCTTAAATAAAATCTAACCTATTTATCCATTATAACTACCCTGATTAGAAGTTCCCATTTGAGTTAATGTGTGATGCTGGTAATATGGTTGTGGGGGTAGTTTTAGGACAAGGAAAGGATAGGAGGATTCATGTGGTGTATTATTCAATAGATTTCAAAATGACCCCCAAATAAATTACACCATAAGTGAGAAATAGTTATTGTCTATTGTGTTTTTTAGAAACATTTGGGAAATACTTGATTGGTTCTAAATTAATTGAGTTTATATATCATTCAGTATTGAAATTATTGTTATCGAAAAAAGTGTCAAAAAAAGACTGATTTTATGGATCCTTTTGTTTTAGGAATTTGATTTAGAAATTAGGAACAATAAGGGGGATAAAAATATAGCAAAAAACTATATTTATAGGCTATCCAACACTAAAAATAATGACCCATGGGAGATTAATTATTTTTTTATAGATGAAAAAATGCTTTTTATAGATATATTCCTTGGTATGAATATTGTTGGTTGGAGTGGATACTCAAGAGGGGGGGGGGGGGTGAATTGAGTTCCAATTAAAATTTTTTGTTATAAATTTTATGGTTAAGAAAAACCCCCAATTTAAAAACGGATCAGTTAATTAAGGTAGTATAAATGTAAATGTTCAAATGGTCAACATGTTTCTCAATGAATGACCAATCCTTAGACGAATTAGTTTATAACACCTATTTAACTTTTGAAACAAGTTTAATGAATTAAAAAGATACACACACTAACCAAAACTAACTATCAAAGTGTAAGAAAAAACAGTTTTTTGTTTTAGAAAAATATAAGCAGCGGATAAAATCAAAACAGAGTATATGAGGATTTGCACAACAATGTAAACAAGAGGTTCAGTATCAAGACGAGACCTAATAATCTCCACATGGTGATCACCTTCCACCAAGTAGTTTATATTAAAACTTGATACACAACCTTTATTGGGCTTTACAATAGTTTTCACAAACTGTCCAGGGAACACACCCTATACCACTGTTCTTCATGGGAAAGACAAACAATACATACCACACACAGTCTCTTCCACAGTTATATGTGGGAAAAAAAGATAAGGTGCAATTTGATGTGAGGATAGTTAGTATCCTCTATTTCAAGCATAGGAGACAATGTGTGATACAAACAGACACACACACTTCTCAAAGATATAAAAGAAAGAAACACAATAGATAACTTATGATGAGAAAGAGTTTAGGAGGATCTATGTGTTTTAAAATCTTCTCTTGACTCCTTGGAATGAGAAATGTTGAAGTTTGAGTCAATCTTTGGAATTTGTTTCCAAAACAGAGTGTTGCAACTCCAGGTTCTAGCTTTTAGTGTTCTGCTTCTGATGTTGATCAAGAGTTGATGAAGCACCCCAGAATGATCTTCATGAAGCTTGTGGGTATTTTTGTTCTAATGCAGGATGAAATGGATTTTTGATCTTGTGAGTAAGCTCTATCACACTTATCATGCAACACCTTTCTTCATGTCCACGTATGTGTTTCTCACTTTGTTTGTATCCTCAATTTTCTTATTATTTCATGGTATTCCCTTTTTATATTTGAGGTCTGACAATGGGAATGATTAGATCATATTTACGCTTTCTCGTACCTCGTACTGTCCACGGTATTGTCTCCTAAAATGTTTACAATCAGTATTATTTAATTTCAGAGCATTTATTTTATCAAAAATGACCGTTATAATAATATTGAGAAATTGAAAAAGTACGAAAGAGTGAGCTTTGTAGAATGGTAATGGTATCCTTCATATCAGTAGGATTCAACTGTAGGTGCACATATACAATCTCCAACTGTAACCTTTAATAGTATTCTCACACCAGTAACCATGTAACGATGACCTTGTCGCGGTAACCTTGTACTGGTAACCTTGTAGCGGCAACCTTATAGCGGAACCCTTGTAACAGTAGCCTTGTAGCGGTAACCTTATAGCGGTAACCTTGTAACGGTGACTATATAGCTGTAACCTTGTAACGGTAACTACTTGTAGCTGTAACCTTGTAACAATGACTATATAGCTGTAACCTTGTAATGGTAACTACTTATAGTGGTAACCTTGTAATGGTGACTATGTAGCTATAACCTTATAACGGTGACTACTGAACTTAGATAAATTCTGCACTGTAAACGTAACCAATCAATCAGTGAGATTGAAATTATATGAGTATTACTCTATAGGAACATGAAATATTATTAAAAAATAATTAGCATAGAATTAAGACATGGTTCTCACTTAAATTAAAACAAGATTTGGGATTATCAAAATATGATTTGGGATTATCAAAATATGATTTGGGATTATCAAAACAGGTGAGTCCAACAATCTCCCCCTTTTTTATAATCACAAATTATGGCATTTCTAAGAGTTTTTAATCAAGATAAAACACATCTTCTAATGTCATTGAATCTTTATCCCCTTTAATATTTTATCCCCCTTTTTGATTAACAAAAATCATACAAAACAAAAAAATAGTGAAAAGAGAGAACCTTTATTAATAACACAGGAGTACATTATAAAAAAATTACATCAATCCCTATCAGCAAAGACAGTCCACACTCAATCCACATCAGAGATGTCCATTGGAGCTTTGTATTTGGAAGCTGAGGATGCATGTTCTAATCCTAAGCAACTTCCCTTAAATAGGTTCCCACAAGGT
This sequence comes from Viscum album, assembly GCA_963277665.1. Taxonomy (NCBI): domain Eukaryota; kingdom Viridiplantae; phylum Streptophyta; class Magnoliopsida; order Santalales; family Viscaceae; genus Viscum; species Viscum album. The sequence goes on from CAUJRU010001594.1 coordinate 43,119, forward strand.
TATGAATTTCCCTGGTCATAGAAATGACCTGAGAGTCTGAGGTATTAGCACCAGAGAATTTTTCAACTTATTCTCTAACAACGGTCCTGAAGGCTTCGATGTCAATTGGAGGAGAGGCTGAAGTGGAATCAGATGCTGCTAGAGGAGCTAGAGAGAAGGCCACTGTCTCTTTGAAAGATTTTTTCAGCCTGCTGATCAGTATCTGGACATCATCATCTTTCCCTTTCACATGTGTTTCCATATATTTCTTGAAATCATCAAACACTGTGACCATTTTCTGAATTATACTTTTGGCATATACAAGGTCTCTGTCCATCTGAGTCCTTGAAGCCATATAAGCATCTAATTTGGCAATAGACTATTTCACTAAATCCATAGACTCTGCCTACTCACTAATTTGACTCTGGCATTGCCTTACTTCCTGGAGTAGAGTAGATTGAATACTGGAGTCAATTTTGGCAAAGTCAGATGCTAAGTGCTCATGAGCTAGAGTAACAACCTTTTCCACCTATGAGGACCTATCCCTAGACACGTTTTGCAGGTCAGATTTTAGGGATTCAAGATCTGCCATTCTAACAAAGTCTTCAGGGAAAGAGGTTTCTGGAGGGACAAAAGTGAGGTTTGGAACTGAGGGTCTTTTGATAGGCCTCTCATATTCTAATTCATTATAGTCTAGACCCAACACTATAAATCCAGGGTCCTCAAACCAGCCTTCAATCTCATGAAAAATAGCAACTGATCCTATAGAAACAGGTTCCTCCCCCTCAATGGGAGAAACCTCCTGATCAGCCACATTCATTTCCTCTAGTCCTCCTTGATCAAATGCAACATCAGGTTGGTTCACTTCCACTACCTCCTCATAATCTTCAACCAATTCCAAAATAGGATCAGCCTCAACTAAATTAGTAGCTTCTTATTCCCCACTTTCTACTCTTTCTATATGTCCTATTAAAGGACTAAGACTTAGACATTCGTCTTCTTTTTCAGCAACAACTGTCTCAAGGTAAGAATGACTTGATTCATAGTCCTCATCCTCATCTAAGGTATCTCTAACTTCTCTTAAGACTATTTCAGCACATTTTTCTTCACTGGTTTCCTTATCATTGTCCCTTAGGATATCTTCCCTTCAAGGTAATCTCTTTGGTGGGATAGGCTCACCAAAGGATTCATTAATCGCACAAGGATTGGAGGGAAGGTCAAGGTAACTCCTGTAATATATAGGAGAGTATTCTCTTTCTTGCACAGTAGCAACTTACTCTTCTTCTACATCTAAATAAGTAGGCTCTACTTCATCAGGCTTAAGACCAGGGTCTCTCTTATTATTAGGCCTAGTAGGATGAGTCACAGGATTAAACTCTTCACACACCTTAGCCTCATCATTCACCCATATCCCCATCCATGGATTCTAGTTAATCTTCATCAGCTTGAAAATCACTTTGGTGATGCAATGGTTATCTTGTACAACAACAATTTCCTCCTTATATCCAACAACTCCTTTGACTTTAAACATAAGAGATATCATCTTGGAATGGAATAGGGAATTGGATTTGGAACTAGGCTTGGTCATGTCTTCAAGTTGAATCATCAAAATACTACACAGGTTGATCTTCTGCCCATGATTTAATAAATATAGTATGAATATGTCCCGATACTTCAAAACAATGAAGTCCCCTCTCCTAGGACTTATCACATACTGAAAAAATTTGAAAAGCAGTTTATTCTCTCCTTCCATTTCAGCAACAATGACTTTCCTAGGAATTCCATTTCCTGTCAATTCAACTGAAGCTTCTTCATATCAAAAGAATTCACTAGTGGGAGGCACCAATTTTGAGTAATATTTATAAATTACTTCATGAGGAATCCTTAAACAATAAGCCCACTCAGTAGAGGAGAAACTCACATTTACTCCATTTACTCTAAAAGTCATCCAGTGCTCATTCTTAGACTGTTTGAACTTCAGATACTCATAGAATTCCTTCACCAACTTCGGGTAATAGGGTCCATTGTTGTTTGAAAAACATTCAACCCATCCTTGAGCTTCCAATTCCTTAAGCATTAAAGATCGACTCGAAAGCAACTACTCTGAACTTAATTTTTTCTCAACTACTATTTCCCTTTTGGATAAATGTGGGTTCAGTACCATTTCTATTGTCTGGATTCCACTACTTGACTCAGCTCTGGGTCTCTTAGGAACAGGCTTGTCTCCTTCATCACTGACCAATTGCCTCTTCAATCTAGCCATTAATCCGGAGTGGTTCGATGTTTCGATAGAGGTTTAGGTTCTAATATTTTAGAGAAAGAGGTTCAGAAGAGGGTTTGATGTGGATTAAAATGTGGTCTGTGTTCTATTTTTATCATTTAGGGATCGAAAAAATAAAACAGATAAAATAAATAAATAATAGTAGAAAAACGTTTCAGATTTCGGTTGAGAGCACACAAAATGCAAAGTCCCAGGATTTGAATGTCTATCGGTAAGGAGGTATCTGTAAGGTCTAACAGTGAGGTCCTAACAGTGAGGTTCAATGGTGAGGTTCTAACAATAACATTTTATCATACCCAACTCATGTATGATGTTGTTTAACCTCTCATAATTCAAAGGCTTTGTAAATATATCAGCCAATTAGTGTTCAGTACTAATGAATTCAAGAGTGATATCAGCTTTTTGAAAATGATCTCTCAAGAAGTGATGTATTACATCAATATTCTTTGTCCTAGTATGAGATACTGAATTTTTAGAGATGTTAATAGAACTTGTGTTGTCACAGTTTATAGAGACATGTTCGAATTGACATCCATAGTCTAGTAAAGTGTGTTTCATCCACATAATTTGAGAAAAAAAATACCTACAACTATGTATTCATCCTCTGTAGTAGATAATGCAATAGAATTATATTTCTTACTACACCATGATACTAGTGACTTGCCTAAAATGTGGCATGTTCCAGAGGTGCTCTTTTTTTATAACATGCAACCAGCAAAGTCAGCATCCAAATAACTTATTAAATCAAAAAGGTTGTCCTCTTGGATAAAATAGTCCTACATTTATAGCATACTTTAGATATTTAAAAATCCTTTTAAGAGCATTTAAATGAGACTCTTTGGGATTGGCTTGAAATCAAGCACACATGAATACACTGAACATAATATTAGGTTTACTAGAAGTAAGATAAAGCAAACTCCCAATCATACCTCTGTAATTGGTTTGATCCACTAGTTCTCCAGTTTCATCAGTATCCAATTTGCAAGTGGAAATTATAGGTGTATCACTACCTTTACTACTATCCAAACCAAAATATTTTAAAATATCTTTAATATATTTATTTTGATTTAAAATAATACCATATTTGTTTTAAAAAATTTTAAATCCAAGAAATTTTTTTAGTTCTCCCATTAAACTCATTTCAAATTCATCTTGCATCATTGTTGAAAAATTAGTACATAAAGAATGTTTGGAAGATCCAAAAATTATATCATCTACATAGATTTGTACCATTAAAACATCTTTGGAAATACTTTTAATAAAGATAGTATGATCCACTATCCCTTTTTTAAAACCTTTTGAAATAAGAAAAGAACTGAGTTTGTCATACCAAGTGAAAGAGCACTGTCGTGGGCGCCCTCAAATGATTAGTGTGATTTTGGGGTACTTAGGTGCAGCAGAGTGGCTGACCAAGGTCGTCTCTCAAAGGAGGAAGTGAATTTAACTACTTATTAGAGGTATTCTAAAAATAAAATAAAAGAGAATAAAATAACTACTTGAAAGGATGGGGGTGGTTTTTTTATATTTTATGAACCTAGAAGAAGTTTGCTGGAAGAAGATTGCATTTTTTTTTGTTTTTAGTTTTGAAATGAATTTCGATTAAAATGACACAACAAGAAGATGTTTTTTTAGAAATCTATTTAAAAGGCGTAATCGATATAACTCTACCTATTCAATCATTTATTAATCATTATCATTTAAATTAATATTCACTTAATTATGATCCCTTAATTTGTTAAATACTGAACCCTACAAGAATTAACTTTACCACGAAGATGATGTGAATTTAACCCTAGGCTAACTTCGGAACATGCAATCACAACACCCTGCTTTGATTGATGTTCTAAGATTAGCTTATGGTCAGTGGTAAATTAAGGCACATATCCATTCTGGAAATGAGGATGAATTGTGTTTAGGGATTATATTTTAACTCTACAAATTTATCCCGTGTGGTCTTATATTACCGATTAAGATCGCGCTCTCACAATTTACACAAAATCCCGACCTCGCGTGTTTTTGTGTTAATTGTTCAATTGCTTGCTTAGTTTCTTACAATTTAAAAAAAAACAAAATTCATGGATCATATTAAGTGAATTACAGTAGCTCATTGATTCAAAATAATTAAATGAAGAGGGTAGAAGATAGATCGATTACTAAAAGACTACTCTTCCATGGGTGGCGTAATCATCGTAGAAGCGTTTTGCATGTGCAAAGGTTTAAAATGGGTATAACCCAATAACGATTCTACTCAAGAATTCCATCCCAATTAGGAAGATTAATAGAAGAAGAAATTTAAACAAAACATAAGAAAATAGAAGAAATAAAATAATAACAAAGAAGTTTATTACATAAACAAAATCATTACAACATGAAGGAGAAGAAGAAGGCTTCATCGAAGGGATCCTTGCTTCAAGAGCTACCCTTATTGAAATGGTTGGATAATTGGAGTGTATCCACTTCTCCTCTGCGTTAAACTTCCCAATGCACGTCCCAACCCCTCCAAATGAGAAAAACTCCAATTTATAGAGGGGAGGGGAGGAGAGGTTACAAGTGGTTTCAAGTGTGAATGTGGAAATTCGGCCAAATATTTTATGCCAACTTGAACCGCCCATTTGGCCACCAAAACGCGTGAATTGGACGGCCTTCCAGAAGGATATAATGTGAGGATATGTTTCTTCTATCTCCTCTACAAATTTGGGCTCAATACAGGCCCATATGAAGGAGTTATGGATGAAATACAGAAGCTTCTCCATTCTGGAGAGCTCAGCCCAACTTTGACTTCATGGCCCAATTTCAACAACCAAATGAACTCTTTAGCTCTAGTGTCCTGAATAAAAGTTGTATATAATTAAGTTAGAAACACTGTTAAAAAATTTCAAATTAAAATAATAAAAATAAAAATATTTATTTTTGAAATACTACAGTGAACTATAAAGGGTAAAACTGGAATTTTCATCAAATATTCAAATGAATGATCTAATCCCAACTATTTTATAAATAAACATATTTAACACAATGTGAGGAAATTATATCATTTATTATCAATAAAATATTAAATAAAACAGTGTTTTATAAACTCCACCACACTTACCCTTTTGCACACCTGGGCAAAACCTCATATCAAGTAAACATCAATATCAAATCAAAACCAATTTTAAAACACATATCCTTAAGATCAATCAATTTCACACCAAGAATAAAAATATATCATGCCTCATAAAAAACCTTATTTCAAGTTATCCATTTATATCATTCAATATATTTCCACTTCATTTATCCGCCCATGCACAAAACACTTACCTCGCTTGAATTTTCTCTCATCACTCAAATATCAATTTTTTTTGCAATGTCTTTCTCATCCAAACTCATACAAGGGTCACCATAGGCTTGATAGATTCCTACATCGCTACCCGATGTGAGTCAAGGAAATATGTTTATCATGAAGACTTTTCAGGGTTGTTCTGTGGCTTTCGGTAGGTAGGATTAAGATGTGAAAAACTCTGAGGCTGAATGAGGAGGGCTTGACTCTTTTGAAGCAAAATTGCATTAATCTAATTTTTACTTAAATATGGTCTTCTCTTCAATCCCCATAGTATCAATTCAGCTCCATCATCATGAAAAGTCATGAAAGTTTTACACCATTCATCATTTCAGCATAAAAAATTTCAATCTTCTCAAACATGATTTTATTGAAAGCTCCAGATGGGCACATCTTTCCACCTCAATTAGAAGCTCCAGAAAAGGCACAGCTTCACTTGTCATGAAAGCTCCAGAAAAGGCACAACTTTCAATATAATGACTTTCTTTAGCAGCAAACACATCTCTTCAGAATTTAATTTTCCACCCAAAGTATCACATAATGTGGTGGCACAACACAAGACAGCTTCCCCCACACTTAAGCTCAACTAGATTATGCAATTTCACTTCAAGAGTTGGTTGGATAGGGAAAATTGGCTTGTAATGTGGCTTAACCTAACAGGCTGTGCATGGATTCTAAGGGCTACAAGGATTAAATATTCAAGGTAGGCCATTATAAAAAAGGATTCTTTGAAATAGGGGCTTTAATACCAAACAAATGCCTCAATCATTTAAACATATGTACCTCAAACCCTCAAGTTTTGACAGGAATAGATCAAATTCTGGTTAAATCAAGCATGGTTTGGTTCTCTCAAGAAGTGAGGTGAATGTAAAGAATATGAAAATAATGGTTTAAAAGCCTCACATGAAAGTGATTTCAAATATAAAGACAGTGAGATTAGCATGGGATTCAAAATTCAGCGTACTTTTCATGAAATTACTAAATATTTGAACTTGAAACAAAGTCATTTCAACATTCATTTAAACTTAGTTTCAAGGGGTAAATTGTTTCACTTATTGATATGGATTTAAAAATGGTGATGATAATCATTTCAGTCCAGAAGTTTCAAAAACACACAGAAAATTGTAAAATAAACACACAAAATTTGAAAAACACACAATTTTTTTTTGAACAGGAAAGCAATTGAAATTACTAAACTAAAAGGTTCCCTCCCCCAAACTTAAAATATTTCATTGTCCTCAATGTGAACCTATGAGATGATATATGCACATGAAATGCAGAATTTTTAAATAGGACAAATAATATAAAAGTGAAAGTGTTAGGAACAGCCTGATGTGATCAAGTGATGATGGGGTCATGCAGTGTGATAAAATCCACTGCATCAGTAGGATGTCCCTCAATGTATCTCTTCAAACGTTGCCCATTGACTGTAAATCTCCTTCCAGTGTCCTCTTGTGTGATCTCCACTGCACCATAAGGAAAAACATTAGTCACAACATAAGGACCTAACCATCTGGAACGCAACATACCAGGCATCAACTTCAGTCGTGAACTATAGAGAAGGAATTTCTCTCCAATATGAAACTCCCTTTGTTGGATCATTTTGTCATGAGCTGCTTTTGATCTTTCCTTTTAGAGCCTTGAGTTCTCATATGATGATAGTCGAATCTCCTCAAGCTCTTGAATTTGCAACTTCCTTTGAATTCTAGCTTGGGCCAAATCCATGTTACATTTCTTTATAGCCCAATATGCCCGATGCTCGACTTCCACGGGGAGATGACATGCTTTCCCAAAAACAATCCAAAATGGGGACATACCAATGGGGGTCTTGTATGCTGTCCTATAAGCCCACAATGCATCATCCAAGCGCTTTCTCCAATCCTTCCTATTTGGCTGCACGGTTTTCTCCAAGATTTGTTTCAACTCACGATTTGAAACCTCAGCCAGGCCATTTGTTTGGGGGTGGTATGGTGTTGATGTTTTATGTGTCACCCCATACTTTCGAAGGAGGGAAGAAAAATTCCTATTGCAAAAGTGTGTCCCTTGGTCACTGATGATGGCCTTTGGTACTCCAAACCTGCAGAAAATTTGAGCCTTGACAAAATCCACTACAACATGAGAATCGTCAGTCCTGGTGGCCTTGGACTCCACCCATTTACTCACATAATCAACAGAAACCAAAATATACAAAAATCCAAATTAACTAGGAAAAGGACCCATAAAATCAATGCCCCATACATCAAAAATGTCACAGAATAGTATGGGTTATTGGGGCATCTCATGTCTCTTAGAAATGTTCCCAGTGTGTTGGCAAAGAGAGCATGACTTACAAAACACATGGGCATCATGGAATAATCTAGGCCAATATAATCCAGAGTCCAAAACCTTCCTAGCTGTCTGTTGGGGTCCAAAGTGTCCACCACAAGCAGGTGTATGACAAAAATGCAAAACAGACTCAAACTCATGATCGGGAACACACCTCCTAATGACTTGGTCACTACACATGCGCCATAAGTATGGATCATCCCAAACATAAAATCTTGACTCACTCTTTAATTTTTGGACTTGATGTTTCTTCAAATTTACTGGGATTTTAGAGCCAACAATGTAATTAACTAAATCAGCATACCAAGGATGCTTACTTGAGATGGTATAGAGATGCTCATCGGGGAAAGTGTCCCGAAGTGGTACCTGGTCCAAGGTGTCACCCTCTAGTGTGTGAGTAAGCCTACTCATGTGGTACGCCACCAAGTTTTCTGACCCCTTTTTGTCCTTTATCTTGATGTCAAACTCTTGAAGAAGGAGCATCCAACGGATAAGTCGCGGATTTGCATCTGGCTTCTTCAGGAAGTACCTCAAAGCTGCATGGTCAGAAAAAACAAATACTTTAGAGCCCAATAGATATGAACGGAATTTATCTAAAGCAAATATGACAGCAAGAAACTCCTTTTCTGTGGTTGTGTAATTTGATTGGGCTGAATCCAGTGTCCTTGATGCATAAGCGATCACATGTGAACGCCCCTCCACCCTTTGAGATAAGACAGCTCCAACCGCGAAGTTGGAGGCGTCACACATAAGCTCAAAAGGAATCTCCCAATTTGGGGGTTGTATGATAGGTGGAGTGGTCAGACGTTGTTTTAGCTCATCGAATGAATTCCTGCAAGAAACATCAAACAAAAAATCAGAATCCTTTTGAAGTAATCTTGACATAAGAAGAGCAATCTTACTAAAATCTTTGATGAAGCGCCGATAAAATCCTGCATGACCTAGGAAAGATCTAACATCACGCACACATGAAGGATATGGTAAGGATGAAATAATATCTACCTTTGATCTATCAACCACTATCCCATGTTTTGACACTACATGCCCTAAGACAATGCCATTCTCTACCATGAAATGACACTTTTCAAAGTTCAGGACCAGATTCTTCTCAATACAACGATTCAACACCTTTCCCAAACTAATTAGACATTCATCAAATGAAGACCCATACACTGTAAAATCATCCATAAATACCTCCATGCAGGTCTCAATAAAATCAGAAAAAATACTCACCATACATCTCTGGAAGGTACCTGGGGCGTTGCAAAGTCCAAATGGCATCCTCCGGTAGGCAAATGTGCCAAAGGGACAGGTGAATGTAGTCTTCTCCTGATCCTCTGGAGCTATAGGAACCTGAAAATATCCAGAAAATCCATCCAAGAAACAATAGTGTGTCTTCCCAGCTAGTCTCTCAAGCATCTGATCAATAAATGGGAGGGGGAAATGGTCCTTGCGAGTGGACTGATTTAGTTTCCTATAATCAATACACACACGCCAACTGTTTTTCACCCTCATTGGAACTAAATCATCTTTCTCATTTTTAACAACAGTAAAACCAGTTTTCTTAGGCACAACCTGAATTGGACTTACCCACTGTGAATCTGAAATGGGAAAGATTATACCTGCCTCGAGCAATTTCTCAACTTCCTTTTTAACAACTTCCAGGAGGGTGGGATTGAGTTTCCTTTGTGGTTGTCTCACCAGTTTAGCCCCATCCTCCAAGAGAATCCCATGCATGCAAATGGAGGGGCTAATACCTGATATGTCTGCCAATGTCCAACCAATTGCCCTAATGTTATCTCTCAAAAGATTCAAAAGTTTTTCTTCATGTTCAAAAGAGAGATTGTTAGCAATTATGACAGGTAATCTATCACCACTGAGCAAGTATGCATATTTGAGATTTGGGGGCAATGGCTTGAGTTCCAATGTAGGTGGGTGATGTATGGATGGAGAAATTGATGCAACAGACATATCTGCACAATGAACATCAGTATCAGAATAAAAATCATCACAATCAGAGAATAAAGCACCAAATACATCAGCATACTCAATAGCCATGTCATAATCAGAGTTCACATGATCAAAATCAGAATATGATTCCATTTCAAAATCAAATCTTAGAGAGTCTTGTTCCTTAAAAATGGGTGTAGAAGTATTCTTAGACATCAAACTAGAACCAATACTCATAATCTCCCTAAGCATAGGACAATCCAATTCCATGATGTTTTTACTTGGTGGTTCAAAATGGGAGATAACAAAAGCAGAATAGTCCTCTGAGGGGTACTTCATGGAATCCATAACATTAAATATCACAAATTCATCTCCAAACTCCATGGAAAGTGTACCCTCATTGACATTTATGATAGTTTTTGCAGTTTTGAGGAAGGGTCTACCTAAGATAATGGGGGCATGAGAACTTACCTGATCATCCTCCATGTTAAGCACATAGAAGTCTGCTGTAAAGATCATGTCTCTTACCCGAACAAGTACATCCTCAAGAACTCCCGCTAGATATTCCGTAGCTCTATTCGCCAATTGCACCACTACTCTTGTTGGATTCAACTCACCAACCTGTAAGGAAGAGAATACAGAGTGAGGCATCACATTTATTGAAGCTCCTAAATCACAAAGAGCATCAGAGAAGTGCAACTCCCCTATGGTACATGGGATGGTGAATGTCCCAGGATCCTTGCACTTTGTTGGCATTGCTAGAGTTGGTGTAATGAGTGCCGAGACATTCCTTCCAAGGTTGATCCTCTCATTCCCCTTGAGCCCTCTTCGATTGGTGCAGAGTTCTTTTAAGAATTTGTCATACCTTGGGATTTTCTTAATGGCTTCAAGTAGAGGAATGTTGATCTCCACACGCTTGAATGTGTCCAAAACCTCCTTTTTCATTGCTTCTTCAGCCATCTTCTTGGTTTGAACAACCCTGTTTGGAAAAGGAAGGGGTTTAGGAGGTACATCATCAATCTTTTTCTTACCTTTATCTTTCTCCTTGGATTTCTCATCAGTTGGTATGGAATGTGGCTTCTCTAGAGTAGAGGTGAATCCCGGTGGAATGGTAGGTCCAGATGTATCATTCATTTTCTTCCCACTTCTCAATGTGATGGCACTAACATTCCCCTTTGGATTTGGAGTGGGTTGGGAAGGTAGATTTTCAGAATTCTTACTCACAAGTTCATGGAGGGCGGTGGCAATCTGACTCATTTGAGTCTTCAACTCTCTCAGCTCCGAACCTTGACTCTTCAGCTCATTCTGTTGATTAAGAACAATTTGTTTCAAAAGATCATCAGTGTTAGAGTCTACCTTGTGTTGGATATTCCCTTGTTGCTGACTCGTTGATGTTTGAGCTTCAAATCTCCTTTGGGGTTGTTGGAAACCCTGTTGGTAAGGTGGAGGCTGCTGGAAGTTTGGTTGAAAAGGGGGCCTTTGTTGTTGTCCAGAGCCATACCTCATGTCCGCTTGATCTTTCCACCCTTGGTTGTATGTTGGAGCAAATGAATCAAACTTCTTTTGGGGATATGGTTGTTGTTGCTGCTGAAATGGTCTCCCAGGGAACACTGCTGCACAATCTTCCGTCTCTTGTAGTTGTGGGCAACAGTCAGTTGGGTGGCTTGTCTCAGTGCAAATTCCACATGGCCTTGAAGGAGGGGGTTGGGATGTCTTTTGAGCCAATTCAATCTGCCTCACCATAGTTGTCAATTCTTCTAACTTAGTATCAATCAAATGACTTTCAAGAGAAGAAGGACTTACTTGATGTACTCCTCGAACATGTGGTGTACCTCTATCACCAAATTGTTGAGAGTTTTGGGCCATTTTGTCGATCAATGCTCGTGCAGATACTGGTGTCTTGTCCACCAATGCTCCTCCAGCTGCAGCATCCACCATGCTCCTCTCCATGGGTGTGAGTCCTTCATAGAAGTACTGGATGAGTAATTGCTCACTGATTTGGTGATGTGGGCAGCTTGCACACAACTTCTTGAATCGCTCCCAGTACTCATACATTGACTCCCCTTGGGCTTGCTTGATCCCCGATATCTCCTTTCGAATGGATGTTGTCCTTGATGCTGGAAAAAATCTTTGCAAGAAAAGACGTTTCAAATCATTCCAACATGTTACATCTTCAGGTTGCAAATAATACATCCAATCTTTTGCAGCTCCATCAAGTGAGAATGGGAATGCTCTTAATTTAATTTGATCTTCAGAAACATTTCTTGGTTTTAAAGTTGAGCAAACCACATTAAATTCCTTAAGGTGTTTGTTGGGATCCTCACCAGATAAGCCATGAAACTTTGGAAGAAGGTGAATTAATCCAGATTTCAATTCAAAGTCCGATTCGAGATTTGGGTATGCAATACAATTTGGTTGATAGTTAATATCAGGTGCAGCCAATTCTCGAATGGTTTTATTAAGTTCATTTCCATTGTTTTCAGCCATTGGTTCCTCTTTTATGTTTGAATTTGAATAGCTTCCAATTTCAATGTTTCCAGAAGAGAGGAATTCACCAACTGGTTGAATATTGAAACTTCCCATAGATTGAGAATGTCTGACTCGTGCCCTAAGGCTACGTTCAATCTCAGGGTCAAGATCTAAGAGATCTTCGGGATTAGTTCATGTCATAGATCAAATAAAAATGAAAAGAAAGAAAGTGGACCATAGTAAAATAAAAATGAGAAGTTTGAGTTGATGGTCCAAAAAGAAGTAGAAGAAAATAAAAGAAGAAGAAGAAAAATCAGATTGGGTAAAGAAGGAAGAAAGAAGAGAGGAAGAGAATAAAATGTAAAATAAAATAAATACCTCTAATTGGTTGAAATAATTACTTGCCTCCCAAGAAACAACACCAATTTTAAAGAGCGCTGTCGTGGGCGCCCTCAAATGATTAGTGTGATTTTGGGGTACTTAGGTGCAGCAGAGTGGCTGACCAAGGTCGTCTCTCAAAGGAGGAAGTGAATTTAACTACTTATTAGAGGTATTCTAAAAATAAAATAAAAGAGAATAAAATAACTACTTGAAAGGATGGGGGTGGGTTTTTTATAGTTTATGAACCTAGAAGAAGTTTGCTGGAAGAAGATTGCATTTTTTTTGTTTTTAGTTTTGAAATGAATTTCGATTAAAATGACACAACAAGAAGATGTTTTTTTAGAAATCTATTTAAAAGGCGTAATCGATCTAACTATACCTCTTCAATAATTTATTAATCATTATAATTTAAATTAATATTCACTTAATTATTATCCCTTAATTTTTTAAATCCTGAACCCTACAAGAATTAACTTTACCACAAAGATGATGTGAATTTAACCCTAGGCTAACTTCGGAACATGCAATCACAACACCCTGCTTTGATTGATGTTCTAAGATTAGCTTATGGTCAGTGGTAAATTAAGGCACATATCCATTCTGGAAATGAGGATGAATTGTGTTTAGGGATTATATTTGAACTCTACAAATTTATCCCGTGTGGTCTTATATTACCGATTAAGATCGCGCTCTCACAATTTACACAAAATCCCGACCTCGCGTGTTTTTGTGTTAATTGTTCAATTGCTTGCTTAGTTTCTTAAAATTTAAAAAAAAACACAATTCATGGATCATATTAAGTGAATTACAGTAGCTCATTGATTCAAAATAATTAAATGAAGAGGGTAGAAGATAGATCGATTACTAAAAGACTACTCTTCCATGGGTGGCGTAATCATCGTAGAAGCGTTTTGCATGTGCAAAGGTTTAAAATGGGTATAACCCAATAACGCTTCTACTAAAGAATTCCAGCCCAATTAGGAAGATTAAGAGAAGAATAAATTTAAACAAAACAGAATAAAAGAGAAGAAATAAAATAATAACAAAGAAGTTTATTACATAAACAAAATCATTACAACATGAAGGAGAAGAAGAATGCTTCGTCGAAGGGATCCTTGCTTCAAGAGCTACCCTTATTGAAATGGTTGGATAATTGGAGTGGATCCACTTATCCTCTGCATTAAACTTCCCAATGCACGTCCCAACCCCTCCAAATGAGAAAAACTCCAATTTATAGAGGGGAGTGGAGGAGAGGTTACAAGTGGTTTCAAGTGTGAATGTGGAAATTCGGCCAAATATTTTATTCCAACTTTCACCGCCCATTTGACCACCACAAAGCGTGAATTGGCCGGCCTTCCAGAAGGATAGAATGTGAGGATATGCGTCTTCTATCTCCTCTCCATATTTGGGCTCAATACAGGCCCATATGAAGGAGTTATGGCCGAAATACAGAAGCTTCTCCATTCTGGAGAGCTCAGTCCAACTTTGACTTCATGGCCCAATTTCAACAACCAAATGAACTCTTTAGATCTAGTGTCCTGAATAAAAGTTGTAGATAATTAAGTTAGGAACACTGTTAAAAAATTTTAAATTAAATTAATAAAAATAAAAATATTTATATTCGAAATACTACAGTGAACTATAAAGGGTAAAACTGGAATTTTCATCAAATATTCAAATGAATGATCTAATCCCAAATATTTTATAAATAAACATATTTAACACAATGTGAGGAAATTATATCATTTATTATCAATAAAATATTCAATAAAATAGTGTTTTATCACCAAGATCTTGGAGTTTGCTTTAGACCATATAAGGCTTTAGAGAGTTTAAAAACATGATTTGGAAAATGGGGATTTGTAAATTCAGGGGATTGTTTAACAAATACATCTTCAATTATATATCCATTTAGAAATGCACTTTTGACATCCATTTGATAAATTTTTAAATTTAGATGAGCTACATAAGAAAGTAGTATCCTAATGGATTCTATTATAGCTACAGAAGCAAAAGTTTCCTCATAGTCTATTCCTTCTTCTTGACTATATCCTTGTGCACCTAGTCTATCGTTATTTCTAACTATATTTCCAGACTCATCAAATTTGTTCCTAAACACCCATTTAGTGCCTATGGTCAAAGTGTCCTTATGTCTGTCTACTAATTCCCAAACCTTATTTCTCTCAAAATGATTCAGTTCATCCTACATATCCATCACCCAAAATTCATCATTGATTTCATCATTGATATTTTTATGTTCAAGCCGTGAAAGAAAAGCTCGGTGTTCAACCTAGTTTCTCAGAGAAGCTCTAGTTTGTGTCCCTTGATTTAAATCACCTACTACAACATATAAAGGATGATTATTTAGAGTTCAAATACCTCTAGAGAGAGTTGAACTAGACTCCTCATGGTTTTCTATTGGTTTAGACTCAACAGGTGTAGATTCTGAAGGATTCCCAGAACTAGTTACTTTTACATGAGGTTCATTATCATTATCATTATGATCCATAATTGACATATCTTCCTCAAGATATTAAAGAAGGGTTTTGGGTTCATGTGGATTAGGCTCATCAAATTTTACATGAACTGAATCTTCCACACATTTGGTTTTCTTATTGAATACTCTATAGGATTTACTTGATATTGAGTAACCTAGGAAAATTCCTTCATAACTTTTAGAATAAAATTTGTTAAGATTATCTTTAGTGTTAAGGATAAATACTTTGCAACCAAAAACTCTAAATTAATTAACCTTAGGCTTCTTATTGTTCCAAATCTCATAAGGGGTCTTCTTAAGAATTGTTCTAATCAATACTCTATTGATAATGTGACATGATGTATTAATGGCTTCATCCCAAAAGTAATTTGTAAAATCATATTCATTGAGAATTGTCCTAAAAATCTCTTGAAGAGTCCTATTTCTTCTTTCTACGACTCCATTCTGTTGAGGTGTTCTAGGGGAAGAGAAGTTGTGACTATAGCCATTGTGTGAGCAATAAGATTTAAACTCTTTATTTTCAAACTCACGGCCATGATCACTTCTCAAGGTCTTGATTCTAAGTCCACTAAAATTTTATACCAACTTAAAGTATTTGATAAAATAAGAACAAAATTTACTTTTGTGAGCAAGAAAGTATACCCAATTATACCTAGAAAAGTCATCTACAAGTTCATAAACATAGTGCTTCCCATTTTGAATTGAAACTCTTGATGGTCCAAACAAGTCCATATGAACCAACTCAAGCGGTTGAGAAGTAGAAACTTATTTATTTAATTTGAAAGTAATTTTGTGTTGTTTTCTCTTTTGACAAGGATTACACACTTTGTTAAGAGGGAATTCCAATTTTGGTATGTCTCTAACTAAACCTTTCCTAGTCAGTTTTCTAAGTGAGTGCACATTACAGTGTCCTAGTCTTCTGTTCCACAACCAGGATTCATTATGAAACACATTTAAACAAGAAACATTGTGCTTATATAAAGAATATAAATCAAAAACATATTCATTCTCATTTATGAGGGTAGTAAATATTAAATCATTTTTAGAATTAAAAACATTACATGCATAATTTTAAAACTTAACATTAAAACCATCATCACACAATTGAGAAATAATTAGCAGATTTTATTTTAACCCATCAACAAAAAGTACTTTTGAAATTAATACATTATTAGGGTTACCAATCTGGACTAAGCTGATGATTTTCCCTTTAGAATTATCACCAAATGTGACATATCCACCATCAAATTTAATCAGAATTTTGAAACATGAATAGTATCATATCATATGTCTTGGAAATCCACTATCCAAGTACCATAGATATTTACAGGATCTCTTTAGGGAATATCCCTGCAAAACAGATTAAGCATGGGGTAACTTTGGTACCCAGATTTTCTTGGGTCCAAAGAGGTTAGCAAGTAAAACTTTAGGAACCCACACTAGTATCACAAATTTACTATAATCATCAGATATATTTTGAGACATAAATAATTTGTTTTGTCCTTTAGATAGTTGTTTTTCAAAAGATGGTCCAGAGCTGGAACTAGGAGTGAATTTTCCATATTTTGAAATAAATTTAGATTTAATGATCCTTCTCTGTCCTGGATAATATCCTAGACTGGTTGTATATTTTGGGGAAATCTATTGTCTTAGAAACTAGGTCAAGGTATCTCTACCAGTAGTAAATTTTTCAAGATCTCTCTTTAATTGATCATTTGACAATTTGAGTTCGGTATTTTCTTTTAATATCTGAGCACATTTTTATTTCTCAATATCCAGATCAGACTTATAATTTGCATTTAGAGCATGTTTTCTTTTCAATAAATTATATTTATCCTTGAGTTCATTAAAAGTATCCTCAAGCATTCCACAATATTCAAATAGTTTATCCTTAGTCATATTTTCATCATTGTTTGATTCACCTTCTTTCCCAGAATAATAATCATTAGGCATATGGGAATTGGGTGTTACCTTAGATGTTTCTGTCATGAATCATAAGTTGACATGATTGTTCTGTTCAATATCAGAAGCATCAGAACCACTGGATCTATCTTCTGAAGCACTCCAAGTAGGTTTCATAGCCTTTTTAAAACCTTTTCCCTTATCTTCATATTTCTTCCTAAATTTCAGATTGGGGTAGTCTAACTTTACATGACCTTTTCATTTGCACTCATAACAGATTATTTCATTTGAGTTGTCATTACATTTTCTATCTTTTTTTTCATTGTCCTTTACTATCATACTTTCCCTTGTAGTTTGAATTCTTAAAGAATCTATTCTTTTGGTATAATTTTTTGAATCTACTAGAAAGATGAGCCATCTCCTCATCACTTTACGAGTCTTCACTTGTGGAAGTGTCTACAAGAGCTTGAGCTTTTTCTTTATCCTTGTTCTTTGAGGTAGTAGTCTTAATTGCTACAGATTTCTTCCTTGGTTCTTCATCTACTTCTTGATTCACCTTAAGTTCTTCTTCATACATTATAATATTTCCAATTAGTTCCTTCACTGGTAGTTTGCCTATGTCACAAGATTCTAGGATAGAAACAGAAGTCCCTCTCCATCTGTCAGGTAGGCATCAAAGTAGTCTCAAAATCTGGTCCTTGTTGTCCACTAGTTTCCCAAGCAGACTCATAGTATTCACTATCTCATTGAACCTGAGATACATGTCAAAAATGAGTTCATCAGGCTTTATTTTAAAGTTATCATATTTAATATTGTATGTATTTAATCACATTTCCTTAACATTGGTTTTTCCCTCATGATAAATAGCTAAAGTATCCCAAATTTCATATGTAGTTTTACAAGCAGATATCCGAATGAATTCCTCATCACCTAGAGAATAGTAAAAAGAATTCATTGCTTTAAAGTTATTGTTATATGTGGCTTTAGTCAATTGAGACCATGTGTCCCTATCAGTAGTAGGTAATGTATGTTGTTCTTCAATTGTGTCCTAGATTTCAGGTCCCATGCTCTCTAGATGAATTTTCATTTTTAATTTCCACTGAGCATAGTTATTACCATTAAAGAAAGGTGGCCTATTAGTAGCATCACCCTTACCTCTATTTTCCATAGTTACTTATAATTTTAAAGAACTGAAAATTTAGATATGACAAAAATTTTAAGATCTTTAAGATAAAACTAAAATCACTGTTAAAAGGAATTTGCACACTGGATAAAAAAAACTCCTTTGATACCAAATGTTGGTCAGAGTGGATACTCAATAGAAGGGTGAATTGAGTTCCAATTAAAAATTTTCATTAAAAACTTTATGGTTAAGAAAAACCTCCAATTTAAAAATGGCCCAGTTAATTAAGGTAGTAGAAATGTAAATGTTAAAATGGTCAAAAAGTTTCTCAAAGGGTGATTAATCCTCAGATGAATCAAAGTAGAACACCTATTCAACTTTTGAAACAAGTTTACTGAATTAAAAAAATACACACAGTAACCAAAACTAACTATCAAAGTGTAAGAAAAAACAGTTTTATGTTTTAGAAAAATATAAGCAGCGGATAAAATAAAAACAGAGTATATGAGGATTTTCACAAAAATGTAAACAAGAGGTTTAGTCTCAAGCCGATACCTAATCCTCTCCACTTGGTGATCACCTGCCACTAAGCAGTTTATATTAAAACTTGATACACAACCTTTATTGAGATTTACAACAGTTTTCACAAACTATCCAGGGAACAGACCCTCTACCACTGTTCTTCGTGGGAAAGACATACAATACAAACTACACATGGTCACTTCCACCGTTATACGTGGGAAATATAGATAAGGTAAAGTTTGATGTGAGGATAGTTAGTATCCTACAGTTCAAGAATAGAAGACAATGTGTGATATAAAAAGACACACACACTTCTCAAATATGTAAAAGAAAGAAACACAATAGAGAAGTTATGATGAGAAAGAGTTTAGAAGGCTCTATGTGTTTTTAGATCAGCTAGTTACTCCTTGGAATGAGAAATGTTGAAGTTCGAGTGAATCTCTGGAAGTTGTTTCCAAAATAGAGTTTCACAACTCCAGGTTCTAACTTTCAGTGTTCTGCTTCTAATGTTGATCAAGATTTGATGAAGCACCCCAGAATGATCTTCTTGAAGCTTTTGGGTCTTTTTGTATTGATGCTGGATGAAACAACTTTTTGATCTTTGGAGTAAGCTATATCATACTTCTCATGCAACACATTTCTTCGTGTCCGCGTATATGTTTCTCACTTTGTTTGTATCCTCAGTTTTATTCTTATTTCGTGGTCTTCCCTTTTTATATTTGAGGTCTGACAATGGGAATGAGTAGATCACGCAAATGATTTCTCGTACCTCGTACTATTCACGATATTTTCTCCTGAAACGTTTACAATCAGTATTAATTAATGTCAGAGCATTTATTTTATCAAAAATGACCGTTAGAATAATATTGAGAAATTGAAAAAGTATGAAAGAGTGAGCGTCGGTAGACTGGTAATGTTAGCCTTCATATCGATAGGCTTCAACTGTAGGTGCACATCGACAATCTCAAACTGTAACATTTAATTGTATGCTCACACCAGTAACTATGTAACGATGACCTTGTCGCGGTAACCTTGTAGCGGTAACCTTGTAATGGTGACTATGTAGCTGTAACCTTGTAACTGTAACTAATTGTAGTTGTAACCTTGTAACGGTGACTATGTAGCTGTAACCTTGTAATGGTAACTACTTGTAGCTATAACCTTGTAACGGTGACTATGTAGCTGTATCCTTGTAACGGTGACTACTAAACTTAGATAAATTTTGCACTGTAAGCTTAACCAACCAAGTAGTGTGATTGAAAGTATATGATTATTACTTTATAGGAAAATGAAATATTATTAAAACATAATTAGCATAGAATGAAGACTTGGTTCTCACTTAAATGAAAATAGGATTTGGGATTATCAAAATATGATTTGGGATTATCAAAATATGATTTGGGATTATCAAAATATGATTTGGTATTATCAAAATAGGCGAGTCTAACAAATATTTTGAAAACTTATTAGCTACTGGAGTAATAACTAAAGATATATAAAAAAATTCAAAGAACTAAATTCATTTCAGAATTAAAATACTAATTATAGGATGATCCCTTTTGTTTATAAAGTGAATTAATGAAATCCTTAGGTGGTTTGTTCTTAAAGAATAAATTATTCCTATTCTTGAGAGTTATTATTCGTCACTATGGGAAGATCACCATAGGGGAGAGAGGAAAAATAAAAAAGTACTTTAGGTTGGTTTTTATTATCCTACACTTTTAAATGAATCTAGGAGTCTCCTATTTGGTTGTAATAAATCTCAAATATTCATTAATGTAGGTAGAAAACAAGAGTTTCCACAAAAAGGGATTTGAGAAGTTGATTTTTTTTTATGTTTGGGAGTTAGATTTTATGGGCCCATTTCTATATTTTCATGGTAATGAGTACATTTTTATGGTTTTTTTACTATTTATCAAAGTTGGTAGAGGGTGAGACACTTCCAAATTATCAGGCTAATAGTGTTGAGAAATTTATTAAGAAGAATTTATTTTATAAATTTAGAGTGCCTAAGGATTTTATCACTAAAAATAAAACTCATTTTGAAAAATTTAAATTCAAATATTTGATGAAAAAACATGGTTGTTCTTATAAACCTAGAACCACATGTCATCCTCAATCAAGTAATAAATATGATGTGTCAATCTGGGAGCTTAAGAAAATTATAGAGAAAACTATTTCTAATTTTAGGAAGGATTGGTCTTTAAAGTTACATGAGGCCTTTTGGGATTATAAAATTTCCTTAAAAACTTTCAAAGGGATGTATATTTATAAAATTATTTTTAGAAAATCATTCCAATTTCCTTAGAGATCCATCATAAGCCATTTTGGACTGTCAAATCTTTGATTTTTTATTTTAAATCTATTTGTGGGAGGATACTATTAAATATGAGTGAACTTGATGAGATTAAAAGAGATTCTTATGATAATACAAGAATTTAAAAGGAAAGAACCAAAACTTTTAATGATTTTATTATTCAAATTATAGAATTTAAATCTGGTTATAAGGTGGGTTTATTTAATTCCAAACTCAAAATCTTTCTAGGAAGTCTAAAGGATAAGTGTTTAATACCTTTCACCATTATTAGAGTGCTTGTAAATGGAGCTATTGAATTGGTTAGAGACAAAAACCAACCTTTCTTGGTGAATTCCCAAAGGATAAAACATTAATTTTAGAGGAAACCCAAAGGTTTGATGGTTGTTTCACTTGATAATTGAGTTTTATTGAAGTCTAACTGAGGACATTAAATTCAGTACTTCATGGGAGTCATCCAATTTTTATTTTTAATATTTTTATTTATTTATTTTTCTCAGAATTATAAAATCCATTACTATATTTTATTTTATTTTAATATATTTTCCTCATGTGATTTCTGAATATCAACCTGCAATTCCATTCTTGTAGGTAATAATTCATCAATTCTGAAGCTAAAACTCAGATAACACCCCCTTGAACTATAATATCTTGTGGAATTTATTTTTGGATTCTAATGCTTGAATCTTATGATGAATTTCTAATTATATAGTTTTGGTAATTAAGTGTTTTATAAAAAATTATTTCCATGGTAAGGGAGAATATAATCAAATTTATTGTTTAAGCCGTCATTTTTAGGGAAGTTTCCATATTTTTTGATCTATTTTTAAAGTTTTAAATGATTGTAATTTCAGTATGATTTCCCTATTTTAGCTTGAATTTAAGATAAAACATTTATTGGAACCTTATCAAAATTCTAGGAAGGTTCCAAAATAATGTGGCTACTGAATCATTGGTTTTATATGCTTATTTTATACACTTAATTAGAAATATTTTTGATCTGTTAACATTAAAATGGCATATTTTTTTTCAAAAACCTCTTATGATTAGTGAAATCATGTTGTTTTTATTTCATTTGAGACCTTTAAAGTTGTTTTGAACTTTTATAATGAAAAATATTATTGAGATTACCTATTTTATCTATTTCTCCCACCTAAGAGTTAAATATTGGTTATAATGTTAAGTTTTGAGTGTGAGATAATGATCTATTTTTTGTTGAACTGTATCTCATTTTAAAACACATAAAATTACCCTTATCTTTTTTTTAAAAAAATTTATTGTACTAAATCTTCAGTTTTTACATTCAATGGTTCGAAATTTTCTTAAATTTAAAGGTTGTTTTATGGACTTTGGATGGGTTAATATTTTATATTTACCCATGGATTTAATTAGGTACATAAATTTTATTTATTTCTTAAAATAACTTTCTCTTGGTTACATTTTTTAGAGAATTTATTACATTTTTTATTAAAATTGAATCACTATATTATAATTAAACTCATATTTTTTCCATTTAAATAGACCATGAAATGAAAATCCTAATCCATGTTGATATTTTTTTCTTTAATATTTTATTGATTGATAGGTTATTTATTAATTATCTTTATTTTTTATTCTTAATCATACATTAAATGTGTCTAATTATGTTGAGTTACTAATTTATCAGTGTCTATTCATCTAGAGGTAAAGAGAAGTTTGGTATTTCAGTTGGATGTAAAATGAAGTTGGTTTAATTTCAGTCGAAATGTTCAATTTCAATCATCATTGTAAAATAGTGACCAACTAGGCATGATTTTTTTTTATTTTAAGAGTGAAATAATATTTTTTACTTGAGAGATTCCATGGGAGAAAACTTTTATGAAATCATAATCACTATTTATCACAAATGATATTCATTTTAAAGATTGATCCTATTTCATTTAATTTTATTAATGATTTATTGATGACAATAAATGGATTAAGTGTTGGAAAATTTGATGTTTCTCTAATTTGATGCATGATCAACACCTCATTTTTATATAAATTTTAATGTTCTAATGTGAAAATAACCTTTTAATGGTCAAATACTTAATTTTAGCTTATCTATAGTTGAAATAGTGGTGCTTTGATTTTTTTGTAAAATGTAAGTGATTTTAGAGTTAAATAGGTTAATTATTCTTTACAATGAATTTAAATATTTCTTCATGGAGAAAAATTTCTTCATTTTTATGGAATATTAATTTAAATGAAACCTTTGAGATATTTTGAGGATTTTGGAAGTTAAATGTTTAAAGTCCCATATTTTGATTTTTAACATTTATTGACAGGGACAAATTTTTGGTTTACTTTATTGAGCCTTAATTGTGATAATTTTTATTTTGGATTTTTGGAAATAATATTTTTGAATATTTTGAGATAATATTTTCATAGTTTTATGTTATTTATTTTAATATTTATTACTGTAATTATTTTCTAGTTTCTAATCTGGAAATTTATTTATTTTTAATTTGATTAAAGTTTAAAGTTTTATTCCTAAATATATTTAATCTCATTTGTTTAAATTCTATGTACCAGAGGATCCAAATTAGGGTTTTATTTTTTGGTGACATGAATGAATTATCCATATAAGGGGACTAAAAGTGTAGTATGTTATGTATAATATTGTCCATATAGGTGAAATTTTAGCAGCAACATCCACGTATGAGAAATTTCAAGTGGCAACACCTTCACATACTCAAATTACCAATGAAGAATGGTGTAGAAATAATTCAACATATTGGAATTTTACATATCCAAATGGAAATAATGATGGAATTTCCTACATAGCCAAACTTCCAAATAGGAGGTTCACATAGAAAAATTTCTATGTTAGAATTTCATCCGTCCCAACTTATCTAAATGGTAGGCCTACCATGTATCCAAAATTAGAGTCTATAAATTTTCAAGGGTATTGAAATATCCAAATTTGAAATTACACCCACCCAAACTTTAGAATGGATCCCATTCATGATGAGAAGAGAGTTGATATTATTTTGTTTTAAAATAGGTCGACCTATGTCTCGATGAATTGCGCTAGAAGGATAGATACCTAAGTAAGGAACTAATAATTAGAGCTCAATTCATTATAATATGTATGAATGAAGAAACCAGTGGGGGTGATCGAGTTAGAGAAGAATATTTTTTTATTGAATATAGAACAAGACTTGTATTGGTTTAATATAAAGGAGATGAATTTGAGTATGGTAATGAAGCTGATTGAGTTGATCGAAAAAAATCAAGCCCAACTGAAGTTGAAACAGCTCAAGCTTGTGCACCAAGGAATCTATGAATAATGGATGGATCAAATAAAATGGAGAATCTAATTTGAACATCTGATTTCTTTAGTTTTATATATTTTTATTATTATTATCAGTTTTGTTCGAAGGATCAATCAAAGATAAAGAAGGCTCGATTGGTTCCAAATATTGTGGTTGCATTGATGATTCATAGTGCATACAAGGTTTTCACCCATATTACATAGTGAACCTTTGTATCTTGGTGGTTAAAATAGCCTAATAACCCGACACTAAAGCTAAATTCATTGTTTTTTATGGAAACTAGTAGTTCTATACTATATTAAGAGGATTGAGATGGATTGGTGTTTGAAGAATCAATGTGATTTAAGGATTTATACTCTATGGGTTTGAGCTAGGATTAGCTGAGGTCCTACTAATATATTTTTTCCCAATCTTGGTGAAACTGTGGTGTTTCTTCTATTTTCAATATGGGAGTGGTTGTTAAAAATTGAGTCTTTGGAGAGATTATTAGTGGACTAAAATCTGGAAGGATATGTTGTTTAAATGTGGAAAAATTTAATTTATTACCATCTAGAAAATTAGAGGTATTGTTAATCTATTGAGAATCATGGATGACCAATAACATATCATGGGTAGTGAAAGGAAATTTTTTCAATTTCAACACTTCATCATTACAGTAGGGTTTTTTTGAAAGATAAATATAGTGGAGTTGCTGATTAATTTGGTGGAATAAATGTTTATAAAAGATACTTCTAGAGGATTTTTCAAAGGATTTTAAGATATTATTTTTAGTAGAGGATAAAATTGTAGAAGGAGTAGAGAGAATACAAAATACCAAGAACACAGAGACGTAGAGAAGTGGAGTAAGAAGGACCGATACCAATAGGGAAGATTCCTTTTCCTATTCTCTTTTCTCTAACTCTATTTGTTTTCAAAATTCACTCTTTTAAAATTCTATAATTGAAAATATTTTTTGGGTAATTTTTTTTTGTGGAACCGGGTTTTATGATTCATAAACATTATCTACATCTATTTTTTTACTTAAATTGAGTTGCTTCTCTCTTCATTTATCTCTTTACCTTTTTTAATTCTTGAATTCCACTAAACAATGATAGTTTATTTTGAAGTAAATAAACAAACATTCAAAATATTTTCTATTGAATCCTTTATTAATAGTAATTCCATTTTTGATAGAAGTAATCAAAATCAAATGACTCTTTAATTTTGATGAAAAAAACTAAACACTTTAAGTGGTTGTTTGCGTTTGTGGTTTAAAAAATTTATAACTTTAATAACTATATGTAAAACTAATTAATTAAGGAATTTATCATCATTATCATGGTTGTTAACTGAATAAATTTATAAAAGGATGAAGGAATTTTTTTATTTTGGATGAACAACCAAAATTTTCATACTTATCATCTATTTTCACTTCTCACTCATCATATTTCCCATCACTTCCAGTTTCTATTCTATCTCTAATTCACTCATTCACACTCTTATTTTCTAAGTTCACTTCAATTATTATTTTCTTGTTTTTAGTTCATTGTATGTTGCTTTTGTTTGTTTTTGAGTGTTTTTCCTTATTATACACTTTTATCTATCATTCTGTGTGGGTTTGACCCTACTTTTCCTTTACTAGAGTATATGTAATTAAATAAATTTAGGTTATTAAATGGAATATATAAAAGTAACTCACACCATATAATTCCATAACTTCATCTCCATCATTTGTGGTTGATAAAGATCACATAAGAGGTAGAAAAAATATGTCCCTCCTCAGTGTTGTATTTGCGGTCTAATAGAATCACCTAATAGCTTAGGTAGAATCCTTATCACTCCGATGATATGTTAATATCTCATGATGTAAAGTGAGGAGAAAAAGAGAGCTTTCTATAAAGGGAAAAGAATCTAATGAGGGATGAGAAAGCTCACATTCACCATCATATAGTAGTAGGATGATTTTATAGTCATTTCAAGGAAACTCTCTAAACCCATAAATTTTACTCATATGTTTATAATATATGAGTAAATAGAATAGCATGTAGTAACTACACTAGTAACCTTTCAGCTAGTACATATTCTCCCAACAGTTTTATCTTTATGAAAAATAAATGATAACTTATATGGTATATAATTTAAATGTTAACTAATTAACACTTAATTATTAGTAACATGATATCATATATCATGCATTTAAAATAAGAAAAATTACCAAGGAATATGATATTCCATGCATGAATTTTGTATCCCACGACATGATCACATATTCACCTATAATATTGGTTTTTGGGAATATATCAAACAAAACATCATATCATAATCAATTATTTTCTAGCTACAGAAGGGTTACTCTTACATAGGTTACCCAACATTGCTAGCTAATGTTACAAAAGACTTATAATAAGCTATGATAGGCATACAACATCCTACTATATAGAGATATCATAAAAAATGAGAGATAATGTGGGTTTATCAATTTTAGCCCATGATACACCCATCACATGGTGTGATTTTGGTTTTAAACCAAATCACATGTTACAATATAGGGTATATTCTAAAATATGATATATATATATATATATATATAAATTTGGTTTTTTATAATTTCAATTATTAATTGAATTATATAATTTATAAATTATTCATAAAATATGGAAAAATGTATTTTTAGATATTTATTTAATTTTAATTTTTTTATAAATTAATTAAATATAAAATGTTGATAATTAATTAATTAAATGTGTTTGAAACATTAATTAAATAAATATTCATGTTATTAAATGTTAATATTAAACACCTTTTTAAATTATATGTCATGAATTATAATTTAGATATAAATTGTTTATATGGAAATTATGAGTGTAATTTATAAAATTTTTATAAATTAAAAAATAAGGCAAAATATAAAAGAGTTTATATTTAATATTATGAATTGTTCATAATATTTAATTTTAAATTTTCAAATTAAAATGTCTTATTTGAGGAATTATTAAACCATATCAAAAAGATTTTTGGTAATTGATATGATCAAAATTTTAAATATGTGGTATTTTGAATTTTTACATAATATATGAATATTTCATATATATAATATTTATATTTAAGATATCATATATTTAACTAAATTTCAATATAAGTTTGATTATTATTTATACATATTTTATGTTGGAATTGTCATTGAATTGAGGTATCTCTTGAGTAAAGTATCCTTGGGTAGAAGGACTTTGATTTAGATTTCTCATTGGTCCACGAAATTATTCCTTGTCTATAAAAGTGGGAGTTGGATATCTATCACTATAAGATTAATCTTATGGGGATTGTTAGTTTCATGTGATTTTAATCATTTACATGAAATAATTCTATTTCCCTTATGCATGGGATGCTTTTGGATGTCTATAAATATTGTTGTCTTTCAATTTATGTTAGTAATATAATATATGAGTTTTGTAAAGGGTTACACATTTATATGGTTTGAATATATTGATCTAGTTAAAATAATTGTATTCCAAAGAATGAATACAAGTTAGGGGAATAACATTAGACAAGATGGTGATATTAAATCTCCTATAAAAATAATATGTAAAATTCCTTATAATGAATTTTTTACAAATCTATCATCCAATTGGGTAGGTTGTTATAATCACACAGTAATGTGTCCAAAGTTGAGGGGGGGGGGGGGGGGGTGGTGGTGGTGGTAGAATCAGTTTTGGTATACATTTAAACCAATTCCGACTTTTATCCCTTTATTACCTTTTAACTTATTCAGTAATAGGATCTCTATTTTTCTCTCCTCTCTCTCCTTTGGCTGGTATGAAGATATTGAAAAGTAAACTAACATAAGAGAACACTGAGATTTTTTGATGAGGTTCATGTCATTTTTAGTATGACTATGTACCTTGTAATATATGGTTTTTATCCCACTTATATTGCTTTCATATTATTATCAAAAGAAGCATGAGCAAGGGTATGTACATGAACTTATTTTATTAGAACTTAATAGGTACAATTCAAGAAATATATTTATGTTATGTAATCATAAAATAATATAGGTTTTTTCCTAATCCTTGTGAAGTAGATCAAAAATGGAACCCAAGTGTCCCTTCTATATAATATGGATGTTCTTTTTCCTCACTTAATAAAATGGGCTAACATAAGATTTCTCATAATTATATAAGAGATGAATGTTGTATTATGACACACTCAATTAATCATATTGGATATTATCTTCAATAAATAATATTGGATTATTCTCTCTTTATCTTCTTCTTCATTGCCTAAAATAATCACTTTCTTTAGCATCAGAACGCTTTCTTCTCCCTTTGAATTCAAATAATAATAAGGTTTATGTAGAGTTAGGTATCTATCTCTATATCTTTATTTTGACTTATGAAATATCTTTAATATGAATATTCAATAATAAGGATTTCATTTTTTCTATATCTTCTCATATTTTATATTTAATCCACCTTATGAATATGGAATCTCAAATTACAATAATCTTTAGAATTAACGTTCCTAAAATCTAGGATCAGTATTCTTGTTATTACTTTGAATTTTTATTTTCCTTTTTCCTTTTTCTTCCTAAAGACTCATATTCCTCATTATTTATGAAAATAACATGTCCTTATTTCCTAAAAAAATTTAACTTTTAAATCATTCAAAACTTCCATCAATATAAGCACGCAGTAGTGATTTGGATCCTTTTATTGTGGCATGTAACTTATCTTAGTATCCTAGTACTAATTTATTCCTCATCTACCTTCTCCTTCATTATTTTCATGAATCATGGTCCACTTTAATTGGTAATGATTTTTGAATCATGAAGAAAAAATCAAAAACATCATCTGGTTTATCTTAATCTATTAGAATATCTATTCTCGCATTTTTTCATTTGTTTAGAATATATTCATTATGAAAATATTGATTTTTTTAGAATTTTAAAATACTTGGAAGACTCATAATTTTTCCAAAGTAAAATATCATAAGAGATTTCTCAAGAATCATATCTGTGCTTAAGAAGTAGTATGTGGAACCTCAATATTGTACACCTAGCCAAATGTTTTATTCCATAACAAAAAAAATATTACATCGGCTCAAGAGAAAATTATTATGAACAATCTCAAATATATTATATGTATATTATCTCACGGATAAGTTAAATATCTTACACACAATATAAATTTCTTCCACATTAAATAAAATTATTATTCATAAGTAAAATACCTTACACCATATCAAATATCTTACACACTTATAGAAATATCACATTTAGACAATGAATTATTGATTATAACTTTTCTCTTTTCTTGAAGATCAAATCAATCAAATTCCAAACTTTGGATGTGTTCTCCCTGGATTCACCTATTAAATCTCCAACTCATCCAATTTTTTAACTCCTTTAATAATATATTTAATGTCTCTATATAGTAGTTATCTATTCAAACCTTTATAAATGACTTTAATCTATCCACACATGTTCTTTATGGTAGAATCAAGACTTCCAAATCATCAAATATTCTATAACAGATTTTGAATAGCAACTTATATCATCTTACTTATTTTTTTCCATATTAAAATGGTAGAAACAACCCACACTTATAATCATCCTTCCTATTATGTGACCAGATCCATTTGAATATCATGGAATCACTTCCTTTATACTTCATTTTCCATATAAAGAAGTGATAGTATAAATATGCATCACTTCCAAGTGACAAGATAAATCATTAAACCTAAATTAATATTTTCAATTCATTACTCATTATAACACATTTATTAGTACTACTATATTCTTCTTAACAATATTATAAACTTCCAACTTCCTTCCAATATTTCCAACCTATTATTAATATGCCCAGGAACGTCATTTAATATTTTAAACCATTTATCCATATTGACAACATAATAATTACCTTAATGTATTTAATCTTTATTGATATCAAAGACAACACAAACAAAAATTGGGTTCAACAATCTCACCCATTTATATATTTTTTTCAATACCTCTTAGAAAAAGATCTATCAATATGTTATATACTTCAACTCATTATCCTTTATCATTTTCTATTCTCCCCACTGTATTGAAAGTAATTAAAATCATATGATAGGGGATGGTATCTATTCATTCTTAATCAATGTTCCATAAAATATTCCATTCTAAGTATACTTGATCCATGCTCAACATAGAAAACAAGAGGATTTTATTTATACATTAAATATATCAATTAATAAATCAAAATATGATACCAAATCCTTACAAAATATTAGTCAGGGGGTGTTCAAATGTGATCCGGATGAAACCAAGTGGAATCAATAGATAAATTTATTTTCCTTGGAATATAAATGTGAGTTCTTATACTCATCTTAACACACATATTAAAAACATTCAAGTACATGTAGAATGTTTTAGAAATCAACCTTGAATTCACCTCAAATTTCATTAATTTTTTTTCATTGATTAAATAAATCCCCCCTTAATATATGGACCAATTAATGAAAACCAAGGATGAATGAATATTCATACATACCTTTTCAATGATTATTTTTAAATTAATTTCCATAAATTATAGATTTATATGAGGATAAATAAATCTTGTATTTTATAAAGTATTTGTCACTTCTCTCTCCCTCAAAGAGACAATTTACAAGGTATTCATCAATGTATACCTATTATGGAAATGGATTTCAATATTTCTCATGTTTTGAGTGAACTGGGATGGATCATTTCAATTTATTTTCTATATTTAACATCTTCTTTATCTTGATAAAGGATGATCTTCTTCAACACACAATCATGATACCATATATTATTTTAGAATATGAAATGATAGATCATTATAAGATAAATCCTTCTTCAAATCTGGAATAGTTATTCCATCTTAATTACCTTTTTTAGTTCTCTTATTGAGAATACTAATCATATTTAATACCCTAAAATGTAAGTATACATATATGGAACAAATAATATAAGAATAAGATAGAACTACTTTTCCTCCTTATTGAGAGGACTAAAGTTCAAAGTTTATTCTCAACCATAAAACTCTTTAATTTTTAGATCAATGTCTATATGAACTCTTTATGAAAGAATTTATAGATATATAAGTAGTCTTGGGAATCATGAATACTTTTATTCTCTATTTGTGTTGGATAATACTATTAAAAAGGACTATCAAGGCACACACGTCACTTAGTGCAACTTTTACATTCATCATGATTTATTATTAGAAGGGTATGATTGTGATACAATCATTTTTTGTCCACCCAGCTTATAAATCTCACATGACTCCTCATGAGATCCTAGGTTTCCCTCCTTTACAACCTCTCATAAAATTTTATTTTTTCTTCATGTGTAATATTTTCTTTCCCTTTGTCTCTTGATTTCTATCATGATTCCATTTCTTTTAATTTATATAAATTTGTTAGCCAAATTCCCAAACATACTTTAGGAATGTGTTGAATATTTTTGGTTTTTACACATGGTTTCTTAGGATATTTTTCCTCTAATTTAGTCTATTTACTTTTAGTTTGGACTGATTTTTCATTCTACTTAGGCTTTCTTCCTTTAACATATCCCTCCATGACTTGTTTTCATGTTTCCATGGTATATAGTCTCTTTCCAAAAAATAAGTAGATGGTCCTATTTGACATAGTAATATTCTATAGATTCTTGGAATCATTTTTAATTATGTTTTTTTAATATCCAATGATACTTTATCTTCCTTCTCCATATTTTTCTTTAGAGTATTTTAGTTTCTAACTTCCTTTATCTTCTTTCTCTAGGTCATCCTATATTTATTAAATAGTTTCTATGGTCTTTATTTTCCATTTTATTTTGATGCATGCTTAGTTTTTTATGTGTATATATCATTATTGTGACCAAATATATTTCACACACCACAAATATTTTCATGTTTTTCACATATTTTTATAGTATATAGATTATTAACATCACTAGTGGTTTTTTCATAAATTTAGGGTCACTCCCTTGATACAGGATCTATTTTTCTTCCATAGATAGATAAATTATTCTCTAATTACAATTACATATGTCTAAATCTATTATAGAAAAAATAATAACAAATAATCCTTGGTTTCATTCTTTAAACAACATGTTTTACAGATTTTTCAGAACAAAAATCTTACAATTTTTCAGAATTTTTATTAGCCAATTGAGCTTTATTTGGGGAACCAAATCTTATCCAAACTTATATGTATTCCCTTGAAATGACAATAGTATTCTCATAAATTTACTTCATATATATTTTTATAAATTTTAAATTTAAATCTATACACTTTGTAAAAATAGATTTTACACAAACATGGACTTTTAAGATAGATGGTTCCTTTTCATATGAGGCTGATTTAGATTGATCATTGATGATATTAGGATCCTTACCAGATATAGGTCTTACAACATAATAATACTCCTTAGTATTTTGTGTTGTATTATCTTTCCTTTTAACTTAAAATGAAGACAAATATTGATCTATTTCCAGATTCTTAATTTTAACTTCAATCTCAAAGCGTATCTATTGAGAATGTATTTTTCATTCTCCATTATCTTAAAATTTTCATCTCTATCTTTCTTGATTTTATCAAATTCATAATCATATATTTTTTTTCTTCCCATATAGAAGACAGTTAATACCTTTAATATTATTGGCTTTAATCTCCAGCTAAGCACCATTGATAACCATTACTTCTTTTAATTCATGGGTCTTATCCTCAATCCATTTCTTAGATTATTATCTTTATTTAATTGTAGTGAGACAATTGTTTTTAATAATACTGTATCTTCCTTTTATCTCCAAATCTATTTAACTGACGACTCCTACTGTTTTGGAGAGCTTAAAACATGTTTTTATCCTTTATTTGAAAGGTTTCTCTATCATTTCATACTCATCCTCATGGTGGGTTATCTCCTTCTTTATAATTCTTAAAGTTAAACAAATATATGAAAAAATTTCTTTAGGGAATTTATACAAGATTTATTTTACAACACAAATTGGTTCATCTTTTAAATTCTCAGAGTTATGATCTTTCTAATTAATACATGGTTCTTTAATAATAAATTTTCGATAAGAAGTTTTTTCACCCATTATTCTTATAGAGATAGTGAACTACATAATGTATAAATGTTATCAAACTCTTTAATAGATAATTTCACCACCAGTTATTCTTGTTCCATACATGATCTTTCTCCATAAATATTTCCACATAGGGAAACTAATTTTTCTTCCTCTTTACTTTTGAAGGATGTATTCTCATCATGAGATTCTTTAGGATACAAATTATCAATAGAAATATTAATATGATCTCTACTTTGATGACATTAAATTAATAGAGAGTCATGGTTATAATATTTATTAAATGAGGCCTTTCTCAACTTATTTTATTATCTTTAAATTATTTTATTTATAATATTTGAAGATATATCTTCCATGGTTTCTTTAGTATAAAACTAAAATGATTCTTAAAAATACACTTCATATAGATTTGAAAAGAGAAAATAAATTATTTTAAAAAACTTCAAATATGAGAATCCAACATAGGTGTAACCTACTCTAATAACAATTGTTAGTATCAAATAAGGATGTGTCCAACATATGTAGGGGTTGTTGAATTAATTTTGGTATAATTTTAAAAAAATCACCTCTTCACTTATTCAATGATTGGATATATCTTTTTCTCTCTCCCCTTTTGTTGGTATACAGATATTAAAAAAAATTAACACAAGGGAACACTGAGATTTTTTATGAGGGTCATCCCTTTTTAGGATGACTATATCCCTGATGATATATGATTGTTATCCCATGCACACAACTTCCTTCTTATTATCAAAAGAATCATGATCAAGGGCATGAATATGAAATCACTTTCCTAGAACTAACCAAGTGAAATTTAAGAAATATATTTCTATTATTAAATCTTAACAAAATACTAGTTTCATATTGTTTTTTGTAAATTAGATCAATAATAGAACCCCAGTGTCCCTCCTATAAAGTATATATGATATTCTGCCTCACTTTTTGTAATCAAATGTGATTCCTCAAGATTCCTCATACTTCTGTAGTAGATGAAGGATGTAGGATAATACCCTCGATTCATTGGACTAAATATGATCTATAGTATCCAAGGATGTATGATTATCTCCTATTTTTATTCTTATTTAGTTCCTATAGTAATCAATTGAAATAACAATTAAACACTTTATTATCCCTTTAAATTCATCGAATAATTAGTTACATGTAGAGTGGGGTCTCTCCCTCTTTTTATTTTTTTCAAATTGAAAAATATTTTCAATACACATACCTAAGAGTCAACATTGATTTCTTTTTTATTATTCTCATATCTTATATTGACTTACCCTCATAAATATGGAATCTCAAATTCCTATAATATTTGATATTCAAATTATTGAAATCTCATTTGAATCTTACTTATATTCTATTCCACTTTTATTCTTCTTTTTCTATAGTATTCTTGAATAGATGCATTCCTCATGATTTATGAAAATATCATTTTCTTATTTTTTCCACAAAAATACATTCTTTTAAATCATTCAAAAATTATATTCATCTATATATACAATGTTGATGTGGTTTATCTTCTTAAAGTGTAGAACTTATCTCAACATCAAAGCACTAATGTTTTTATCAATTGTTTTCTCCTTCATTATTTGCTTGAATCATAATCCACTTGGATTGATAATAATTTTTGAGTCATGAAGCACATATTAACAACATAATCTAGTTTTTTACAATCCACTATAATATTTATTTTGATATTATTTTATTTATTTAGAATATATTCATTATGAAAATTTCATTTTTTAGTGTTTTAAAATCATTGGTAGACTCATAATTTTCCCAAAGTAAAATATCATATGAGATTTCTCAAACATCATATGCACTCTTGATATTTTTTATGTGGAACATCAATATGATATGGTCAACCAGAGGTTTTATAACACAAAAAAATCTTACACAGGCACAAGAAAAATGTTTTACAGGCTCTAATATCATATATTTTTTACGCATAATATCTTATACATAAGTCAAATATCATATGCATAAAAGAAATTTATTACATGTGGAAAAAACTCCTTACACATTAGTAAAATATCACACATAATATAAAATATCTCACATGATTATGGAAATATTATACAGGACAACCAATATCATATGATCTTCTTGAAATATCATATGATTTAGTAAATTTTTTACACTATTCACTCATTTTTCATTTCATCCAACTCAAATATCTCATGTGAAACTTAATTTTATTACTTGAAAAAAATATCTTAAAAGATCAGAAAAAAAGTATTTGGTCTAGATAGAATATCATTCATGATATCAATTGTAATATTCATATGATATTTTACATTTTCAATTTTCAAATATCAATATGTAAATGTTGTACGTTAATGATGTTTGCATTTGTCAATTTTGAACCCCTAATATGCAAATCTATAATTCTCTCAACTCATAATAGAACCTATTCAACTCATTTTCAAGGAATCTCAACTGCTAAAAACTCATCCCAAAACATATTAACACTTAAAAATATCTTCAAATTTGTTGTAGATAGTAACTTCTTGATAAAAACTTTTATCTTTACTTAAAGATTATCCTAAACAAACATAACACTTTGTATGGGTTCTTCCTAGATTCACCTCTTCAATCTCCCATTTTACCAACTTTTCAACTCCTTTAATAATATATTTAAAGGTTGTGCACAATAATTAACTCTGAAAACCTTTCAAAAGACCTTGAATATATCTATAAAAATTCAAAAATGTAGAAACATGACTTCCAACTCATCAAATATGTTCCAATAGAATCTGCCTATCAACTCTTAACAAGTTCCTCATTCTTTTCCATATGAATAATGGCATCATTTACTCACATCTACATTCATCCTTTCCATAATGTAACTTTATATATTTAAATATCATGGAAACACTTCCTTTATACTTCCTTTTTAATACAAAGAAGTGATGGAAAGAACTTACATCACTTCCAAGTCATAAGGTAAATCATAAAACCTCAAGTAATATTCTTAATTCATTACTCATCATGACACCTTTCTTGGGACCACCATATTATTCTCTATAATCTTAGAGAATTCTAAATTCCATCCAAGATGTATAACTTCTTATTAATATACATGGTAACTTTAGGAAATCTGATAATCTATTCATCCATATTGACATCATAAAACTTACACTAGTGCCTTTAATCTTTATTGATAATAAATAAAACTCATACACAAAGTAGGGTCAATATAGGTTCATTCCAAATCTTGATTACCTTAGATTATCTTGTATATATAAATCAATTAATGAGGTTACAATAAGAGTTGGGTGTCTAATTTTTTCATTTATTTTGGGTTATACTTAGTTAGGAAACCCTTAGAGTTAGGGAACCATAGGAATGGTGTTGATTTTATCCATATGATTAATTAGTAAAATAGTTTTGAAGTCAACCATCCATGAATAATCAATGATATTATTGGCATAATGACCTACCTAAATAGCAATGTAGTGAGAGGAACACAAACGAAAACTGATTTCTTAGTGAAATATAGATCTTTTCTCATTAATGGATATGATGGATTTAAAAAGGGTCATCATTTTAGTGGGATCATATTTATTAAAACTCCTTATTAAATGGATATAAAATATGATACCCATATTATACATCCTTTTGTTTTAGATAAATTTCATCATCCTTATAAAACATTACTTTGAGACAAATCCTAGAGAAATAAAAATATTAATATAAAAAACATGAAAGATTGATAAAAAATTTAATAATTTTTCTTAAGAGAAGTAAAATTTTATGTGTTAGAAAAATAACTTCACGAGTATCCAAACATTAAAGATGTTTAAAATTTGATTCTAGTTACTTATGAGAAGCATAAAATGATTATCTTGAGTTTTTAAAGTCACTAAATACAAAATTAATGAAGTAACTTTATTCTCCCCTCATATACTCAATGCAATTGATTGTGATAATAACTTAGAGAGACTGGTGGTTTCCCTTGAGACTTGATCTGGATATAGAATTTATTTTGTTACCATCATTGTAAAGGTTTAGAAAATGTGAATGAGTTTAAGAAATGTTTACCCTATTTTCTAAAAGTGATGAGGATAAATAAAATAGGCATGTGATGTTCATTTTATTGTAATATGTTGATAGTATAATTGGGTAAATCTTTATGATAAAAGAAGAATATTGGATTTTTATAATAGTTAGCCTTGGTTACTAAAAATTAGTGTTATCAGTAAGGGAAGGAAATGTTCCATATGTAATGGGATTGTCCATGACACCTGAAGAATTTTGGGAAACTCCATGGAATTTTTATGTTAGGCATCAATGATATAGAAATAAATTTTTTGATTTTGAAGGGTATATGACACCAAATGAAAATTTTCCAAATTTTGTAACTGTATAAGAGTTAAAAATTAATAAAATAATTTATAGATCTTTCATTTTTCATTTTAATTAAGAATAAAATTGTTTGTAAATCATGGAGTGGAATAAAAAGAAATTTTTTAAGCTTAAATAGAACTATATAAAGGATGTGTACAATTATCTAATTTATCATATGTGATAAGAGAATTTGTTTATTAACAAAGTATTGTTACGAACAATATGAGATAAAGGTTATAACAAAGTTTATAATTAGATCCATCTCTTTAAAGTATGGGGGATGTGATCCCTCACCCAGCCGTGTCCGGACACCTGCCACCGGCCCCTGTCCACCACCCTCGATAGTTTTTGCAGGTTCCACCGTTGCTGGCCTTCAAGCCGACAGACACCTCCACCACCGCGGGCTGCCTGACCGCGACCCGATTGACCCCCAACATGGCCTACACTGGCCGCGACCTTCCACTGACACCGCATCTCACCTGGCTGTGACCTTTCGTTGCCACCATGGCCTGCCTGGCCGTAGCCTTCTACCACCGCCAGCTCCCATTCCGGTGGTCGTCTTCTTGGCCCGACCGCACCACCGGGCTGGTGTCTCTTCCACCATCATCCTTGTCACATGATGAAGAGAACGAAGAATGGGAAAGAGGAAAGTCACAAGAACACCTGAAGAACAACCTAAGCCTTTGTTCGTGTCGATCTAGATTTGTTCTTATCAGCAAGATCACAAAGCACAAAATTAAAATCAATAAGATTCAATCCCCAAATCATACCCCAAAAGATTAATCCCATATCGTAACAAAAATCAATCCACATGACAATTTTTTTATTAATTGGTCCATATCCATCATGGAATATCAAGAATGGGGAAAGGAGATGATTCAAAGAATAACAACCCCTACCTCGCATTGGATCACTTGCATACGTAGATTGAAGTTGTGTCACCACATCAATCCTTGTTCATCCAGTGTTTTTCGATTCATTGCCTCTTGATCGAATTTCAACCTCTTATCCTTTGTCACCAGTGAGAGAGTCTCCTCCTCCTTTATTTAGGGAAACTCCAAAGGAATTCTCCAGTTTTATTAATTCTAACACTAGACCCTATCCCTGATTAATGGAGGAAATACGTTAACATGTTTCGACATTACAGTTTCGTTTTAAAATAACATTGCCATGCTGCTTCATTTATGAAAGGAGAAAATATTTCTCCATCACTGCATCGCATCGTCGCCATGCTGTGAAATGTTAAAAGGAAATAAAATAAACAGATTTAAGTTTATTTTATCCTTCTTTAAAAGGTCCAAACAAATTAACTTTTCCCCACGACCTACGCCAGTCAAGGTTAGGGTCCACCTAATGAATTCACACACTCACGAGATCAACAGTACTCTCAAATTTCCAATCCGAGTTACTTTTTATTAGTTATAAAGATTTGAAAAAATAAAATAATTTTTATTTAATTATTTTATTTATGGTCATGTCCCAAAAACTATTTTCCACAGTTGGCCCACACTGACTAATGTTAGGCTCATCCTAAGGAAAGAACACCCTCATGGGATCAAATGTGGTATCAGATTTTCAATCCGAGTTACAGTTTATGAGTTAGAAGGATTTGAAAAATAAAATAATTTTATTTAATTATTTTATTTACAGTTATTCCTTTTTCGGATTTTATCACTGGAGACCCATGTCGACTAAACTTAAGTCACGCCTATGGTAAACCCACTGCTCTGAACCGATTGGTCTTGTAAAATTTATGATCTTGGAACCCATTTAAGAGTTATTCTACTTTATTTAGGAAAACTTCTCATGTGCGCTATTTAAAAATTTAACATTTTTTGATGGATAATTTAGGGCACTCTAGGTCTCAGAATTGCAAACTATCTTAGTTCCTAGTCTCATAATTTTCCCAAAAATTTACTAAAAATAGAACCAGGAAAATCTGAGTCATTACATCCTCCCCACATTAAGGCTTTACGTCCTCAAAAATCCAAACAAGGTCTACTCAAACAAAAGGTGAGTGAACCAAGCAAAAATATGAGCCTCTCAATCTTATGTGATCCTGTTAAGATCCCCACGCTTCCTCCAAACACACACCAAAGTAAAATATCGTCCAAAAAGAATATTAAATCTTCATTGGGAATTTAACCCAAAACACTCCAACATTGATGTCCAGCTCACCCCAGATTATGATGTGTAAAGGGTTTATGAATGAATCTCCTAAGTTGAGACATACAGAAGACGTTGTGTACCTGGTCCCACTATGGGGTAGAGCCAAGTAGTATGCTACCTTGACAACTCTGCTCAGTAACTGAAAGAGGGACTATTAACCTTGGAGATAACTTTCCGCCCTGGCAAAAATCCCCATAACCCTCGTCGAGGTGAGACCCAAAGGAAGACATGGTATCATTTCTCAAGCTCAAAAGGTCACCACCATCTGCCAAACCAAAAAATTCGGATGACCTTGCACATACTTCATCCTCTCCTAGATTGCCTACACAACCTCTGCAAACACCTTCTGCATGTAGAGGCATATCAAGCCCTCTAATAAACTCTTCTCCTAGTTATTTAGGAAGTGGGTTGACTAGGTGAGTTGGGAAACTATTACCCTAATGGTATTGTGTCTCCTGGATTTACGTGGTAAAACCATCATGAAGTCCATCTATATCCCTTCCCACTTCCTTCCTAATACCCTAAGAAGGAGAAGGAGCAACCCTTTTCAAGTAAAGGGACTTGAAATGGAGATTTGACAACCCACAAAACTGATTCAAACAATCTTTCAACTTTTTATCTTAACTGATAAGTCAAACTTCAACCCGTTTCATCATCCTCGGCGTCTTACTTAACACCCACATGCATACCTTGATGCATATCACCACTTTAGGCATCCACTGCTACAAATATACTTCCTCTAAAAATAACAATGTGCTTGTAACACCCCAATATTTCATAGTGTGTTATTTCTTCAAAATAATTCAATAACTTGCACTACAAGCAACACCGAGTTCAATTGCACCATGACTTACCAAAAAAAAAAGCCATTAAAAGAGGTCATGAATAGAATTAACTACATTTTTAACTTTATATAATCCTTATAATTTTAGAATCCATATTATGAGTTTCTTAGTCATAATGCAAGAACAGATTCATTTTCAGTATTGCACTTTTATCAACTTTTGATAGTGAAACCTTTTTAAATACAATATTTTAAACTTTTTGACTATATGGAGACATCAAAAAATTTAAAATGAAACATCCCAAGCTTCCACGGTACACTTTCCTTTGAATAAAACAGTAGCGTGTGTTGTAAGCAACGTCGAGTTTTAACACACACCACAACCGATCAAACTAGCCGTTATGAATAGTAATACCTACTTTTTGAAATTATATATATTTTATATTTGAAAATGGACTTCATTTTTGGATTCGGAATATCAAATTTAGCCTAAGGTAAAATTTTGGTACATTTCGGATAACTTTCATATTTTGATGAATAGTGAAAATTACTAAATTTTAATTAAAAACAACTTTTTTAATCAAAATAATTAATAGTGATAAATTATGAATTTGAGTGGTTTTAAAGTATATTTAGAATATATTTTTACCGTTTAATATAATGTTGGTCATTGGACATAATTTTACAATTAAACCGAACATAAACAAGTGTCAATCTTTTGATAGTTATTACCTCTTAAAAACACGCTTTTTATTTTAACAGCGGGAATTAATTTTAAATTAATTTCTGCCACTTCTGTGTTTTGAATTTAGAAAAATGGATTCCATATTTGGAATCAGGATGTCCAAATTGTGTAAATAGGTAACTTTTATTTTTAGACATTTTGAATAATTACTGTGGTAAATATTTTATTTACCATGGTTAAGGGTAAATCCGGTAAATAAGGGTTAAAAAATAATATTATAATAATACAAAATTACCCTAAAACGTGTCCTAACCTTATTGGTGGACACATACCCGACCATGAGCATCCTTGGGTCAATTTGGGGACCCCTTGGAGCCACTAGTATGTGGTAGGGACACTTTATATTAATAAAGTTAAAATAAAAATAAAAATGGCATAAGCTTACATCTTTTAGAAGAACAATTTTTACATAGGGTTATACATGTTGGATTTTCGATTATAAATATTCATTAGAAAGCTAAAAATATTTCCTACATAATAATATTTTATTTATAATTTTTAGACATCAAATAATGTAAATTATTAATGACACAATAATGATGCAATGTTTACCTCATTAATAAATCATTTAAATAAATAAGATTATAATGATTAAAATATTATCTAAAACCTGTCCAATTCTTATTGGTTGATGTTATTTAGAATATGAGTCATCTTATCTTTGACCTCAATGATTTTTGGACCATTAGAAACTGAATATAATTATATTATAAAGTAATACTTTCACTCTTTCCTAAAGAGCCCCTCCTCTCCCTTATAAAAGGAGACCACTTCTACTCATTCCTCACACCTCTCAAGCCACTTGGCTCGTCCAAAATCTGCCCAACTAATCTCCCCACATCCCTCTCCTCCTCCTTGAAGATTCCCCTTAGGCAGAAAGCATTTCAAGAAGTCCTTTGGTTCCAACCAAAGTGAGTTACCTAAATTAAAGGTAACGATTTCTCTTAAATTATTTTCATTTATTTTGCTTCTCCAACCCCCAAACTCTTCTTATTTCCTTTCTTTTGTAACAACACCAGTATCCTCAATATACTAGGATGTTGTTATAAGAAGGATTCAAACTACACATACACACAACTCCATCTAATGGATGATGAACATAATGTTTCTGTGGATGGCAAACTAACGCCTCACGAAACGATGATTGTTCAAATACATCTTACCGCCTCTCATGGTGGCCATTATGATGGCACTGTAATTAAATATGATATTAATGATATATATTTTATATATAAGCTTCTGTAATTCCATTTTATTTCATACCATTATTCGTTTCATGTTGTATATACATACGATAATTTCATCTGAGGAAGTGCGGACTACCGCCCCCTTAAAATGATATGACTCGTTCATACCACACATGGAACGTATAAAGGATGGTGTTAATGAACTTAAGTAACATGTATAAAATATTATATTATACTGGAATAGTAATATACCTATGTATCATTTGTATTCGATTCTTTTAAAATAAAAATTAAATGGAAGTAGCGTTCGTGCGTACGTACGGACTACCGTCTCCACGAACGCGATGAGATTCATTCTCCATCGTATCCATTCAAGTATAATTATCATTTGATGATTTAAAAATGATGTTTAATAACTTGATACCATTCTGGATTTGAATAATATACAAATTATCCTTTACAAACATGTCTTACGTAACAAAACATACAAAAGCAAACAAGTAAGTTCACACCCGAAACAACGATAATACTAAGATATTATTATCAAATCAATATTAAAAGATCATATATGATATCATATTAATGTATATTATTCTTGTATAATTTAATAACAATTATTTCACCATTATATAGGAGGTTAACCTACCCCAACAAAGGAAAAGTACAAGGTAAGG
Source organism: Viscum album (assembly GCA_963277665.1). Classification (NCBI taxonomy): domain Eukaryota; kingdom Viridiplantae; phylum Streptophyta; class Magnoliopsida; order Santalales; family Viscaceae; genus Viscum; species Viscum album. The sequence continues at coordinate 86,457 of CAUJRU010001594.1, forward strand.
GTTATTTCACAATCTCTTCATTATCCGAGGTTGTTTATACGTAATAATCTACTGATATCTCTTTATCATCCACATCCATGTTTTCTTAAAAATGTATTTCAAAACATTTTTACTATTTACAAGAATATGGGTTAAAGTCATTTATACCCTTGTTTGACTTTTTATAAGAGGTTTATAAAGGAATCTTTCCGTCGTTTTCAAAACAAGGTCCTTTTTAACCTTTTTGACAGAATTGAGGTAAGAATGTTTTTTTTAACTTATACGGCAGGTGCGGTTATTTTCCGCCGTTATAAAATCGTCGAAGCTTTCCATACAAGCTTATAAGAATATTTTCAAAGAAAATGTTTTATTTTATATGGATCTTAAATGATTTTAAAATAAAAGGAGATACTTCTTTAAAAAGAATTTTGATTTCATCTATGTCAACATCCTTTGATGGATTTTAAGATTATTTGAAGTTGATTTATTATGATACAAAACTTCTATATTGTATTGAAGGTTTTGTGATATGTTTGACTGTGGATGTTCTATTTTTATACCATTCATAGTTTATGGTGAAATTATTGACATTTCGTATGCTAGTTTTAATACGAATGTTTATGTTATGTTTAAACCTTTTCATATGGGAATGCATTGGACTTAATAAGTGACGGGTGGAGCCCGCTATAGCTCCTCGATGCATCGGTAGGTCTCATGAGACAAACTAGTGTCTTGGCACAAGGCCTTGACAAAATCTTATTTGTAGTCTTGGCACGAGGCCTTGACTATGTGGTTATGATAGTCTGGCATTATGCATTCCAACATTATGAAAGTGGTTATTGATTTTTGCATGTGATTATTCGATTAGTAGAATATCCATGTGAATAAGTAAATGGAATTATTTCATTTTTACTTTTGCCATACTATGTTGAAGTTCAAGTTTAAAAGGTTTTTGTTTTAGTAATGCATTGCCTTAAATGTTTATTCTTATTTATGAAAGTTTCCGCTATATTGTTATCCTTACTGGGCATTTGAGCTCACCCCTTTTCTATGTTTTATTTTTCCCAGGAAGTGAAGATGTAAGTTATGAATGACCTGCAGGGATATTATGAGGGGATTATAGTGTGGACTGTGGAAACATTATGTTGTTGTAGTAGTTTTTCATTTTATGATGTAATGTAAAACTTATGAATATATCTAGTGTTTCCAAGGCTACTAAACCAATCGGTCTTTCGAGATTTGATCTTTCTTGTGATCATGCCAATGTTATGAAGTAATGCACCGACTCTGGGTAGCTGGGGTCAGGGCGTTACAGTTGGTATCAGAGGAAGTTTAGTACAAACCTTGGAAGCTAGATTTAGATAAACTCTGATTAGAGCACGTAGACCTAAGATGAACTTTGAGGATTAGTATAGAAGAACTTCCTAGAATTTTGGTATTGTAGAGATTTTGTGAGTTTTCCGAGCAATACATCCCTGTCTGGATACGAGCAGGTAGAGGCGGCTCTGGCACAGATTTACCTAGGGGTAAAACCCGAAAACACCGCTTTGAGCTAGACTCGAACGGGAACTGGTGCACGACAACGGGCCTTGCTGCACTCTTGGTTACGACACTCCCGGGGGATATGCTTAGGATAACTCTCATTTTCTTTACAAATCATTATGAAGGGTTTATGAGTATATACTTCCTCAAAGAAGACATTTTTATGATTATGGATTATATCCATAAATAGTTCAATTTATGTTAAGTGTTTTATAAGTATGGGATTATGTATTTTGATTCATAAACTGATCTAGTGTATTCCATTGTTTAGAAATGGCGCCCAGTAGAAGGAATGAGAACTCCAGAAATGCACATGATCCAAAGAGAAGGAAGGATCATATCTTTCATGGTCTTAAGCTAGAATTTATAAGAGAAATAGTCTCCCATGTATTATCATCATATGAAGAAATAATATCATGTGTTGATAAGATAAGTAAAGAGTTTACTGAGTCCTATGGCTTTGAAGGGAAGCAAGAGAAGAAAAGGATAGAAGAGAGAAAGATGGATAAAGGGAAGAGGGAAAAGAATAATTTTCCCATATATGGTAATTGTGGAAAGAAACACCCTGGAACTTGCCTGAAAGGAATGGGAGTTTGTTATAAGTGTGGAGGAAAAGGGCACAAAGTACATGACTGCAAGGGTAAGAAAATGGTTTCAAATGTACAATGCTTCATTTGCAAGGAGTTTGGACACTACGCAAACCTATGTCCCAGTCATCAGACTATGCCGCAAATGATGCTATTGGATAATAATCAAGTTATGATACTACCACAGATGAAGAGGAATGATTAGAGTTATTATGTTGATTATATCAATTGAGTGTTGTATCAACAATGTACTTTTTATAATAATTATAGAGTATATAAGGATTGTACTGCAGTACTATTTCATTAAGGACTTGAGATTGTGTGGAACAACGAAAAGTGACTCAATAGCAGGATAAATTTTTGGAAAATATATGGTTGAGAGAATGATAAACCATAATATAGTTCTGATACCGAGGTAGTGATTTTAGAATAATAATGATTGATTTGGATAAATTATATTGGATATTATTGACTACCTTGAAGCTGATTAATGATTTGTATATTCCATCATTGTTGGGGTTTAAAACATTTTTGGATTAATGAAGTATATCCAGCATTCTATATGGAATAAGGGAACATGAATGTAATCAATAAGGAATATGGTAATACATGATGAAGGTATTCATATGCTATTACGGGGTAAAAAGGATCTATATTATGTTTACCTTCCTTATAAATGATGGACTGTGAGTTTGGATAGAAGTATTTTGGATAGTTTAAGTTTGGATTATTTTGGATTTCCATAAAAGGACAACCCGAAGGTCGGGCGGCAACCCGTCACGTCCGGCAAGGCTGCGAGACTTGAACCCGCAACCGAAGGGCGACAAGGGTGTATCACCTACCACTAGCCCACGAGATGTCCTGGATTAAATAATGTAGTTTTTATTAAGAGATCTTGTAGATTAATTATAAATTCGTTTATTTTGGAACCCTATATGAATAGTATAAATAGAATTTTTTTTACGAGTGAAAGATGAGTTTGTGGTTGAAATTTATTAATGGATAAAACTCTAATTATAAAGTAAGTATATCTCCTTATGATATTAGCCAATCTCATAAATAAATTCTTCAACATTAAGAAAAGAAACTTAGAACAAAAATGTTTTCCTAGATGGTACCTTAAATCATCACTAATTTATGGCTTTGGGATTGTTGGCCTTTTCATAGCCATGTTCTCTACCACTCTCCATCAGATAATTGATGGTTAGATTTCTCTTCCATATCCATATTTTCCTACATGGAACCCTAGTATGTGTTATTTTCGGTAATCTTCATACTTTCGACTCTTTATTTTAAATAGAGGCCTCGTTAATTCATTTTTCGATGTGGGATTTCAACTAAGATATTTTGAAACGTCAAAAATGTGTTATCCCAATACCCTATATTTTGTTGAACCGATGGTACTTCAAATCATCATAGATTGATGAGTTTAAGGACCTCAATTATACACTTGTTTGTGATTGATGACCTCAATAACTACCTATAAATATTTACGTCTTTCCTCCAATTATATATCTCTAATTGCCACCAATGTTCTCCTAATCGAGATCATAATTTGGTGGTGACCCTTTCATTTCTCTTTTCCTCATATTAAGACTAAATTTTAGTAACCCAATTTCCGATGTGGATTTTCCCACAAATATATTATCTCTTTTCAACCTTTTATTTTTGAAGAACAATTTCAAATTGCGAGGACGCAATTTATTGAAGGAGGGGAGAATGTGACACCCCAAGATTTCATAGTGTGTTATTTCTTCAAAATAATTCAATAACTTGCACTACAAGCAACACCGAGTTCAATTGCACCATGACTTACCAAAAAAAAGCCATTAAAAGAGGTCATGAATAGCATTAACTACATTTTTAACTTTATATAATCCTTATAATTTTAGAATCCATATTATGAGTTTCTTAGTCATAATGCAAGAACAGATTCATTTTCAGTATTGCACTTTTATCAACTTTTGATAGTGAAACCTTTTTAAATACAATATTTTAAACTTTTTGACTATATGGAGACATCAAAAAATTTAAAATGAAACATCCCAAGCTTCCACGGTACGCTTTCCTTTGAATAAAACAGTAGCGTGTGTTGTACGCAACGTCGAGTTTTAACACACACCACAACCGATCAAACTAGCCGTTATGAATAGTAATACCTACTTTTTGAAATTATATATATTTTATATTTGAAAATGGACTTCATTTTTGGATTCGGAATATTGAATTTAGCCTAAGGTGAAATTTTGGTACATTTCGGATAACTTTCATATTTTGATGAATAGTGAAAATTACTAAATTTTAATTAAAAACAACTTTTTTAATCAAAATAATTAATAGTGATAAATTATGAATTTGAGTGGTTTTAAAGTATATTTAGAATATATTTTTACCGTTTAATATAATGTTGGTCATTGGACATAATTTTACAATTAAACCGAACATAAACAAGTGTCAATCTTTTGATAGTTATTACCTCTTAAAAACACGCTTTTTGTTTTAACAGCGGGAATTAATTTTAAATTAATTTCTGCCACTTCTGTGTTTTGAATTTAGAAAAATGGATTCCATATTTGGAATCAGGATGTCCAAATTGTGTAAATAGGTAACTTTTATTTTTAGACATTTTGAATAATTACTGTGGTAAATATTTTATTTACCATGGTTAAGGGTAAATCCGGTAAATAAGGGTTAAAAAATAATATTATAATAATACAAAATTACCCTAAAACGTGTCCTAACCTTATTGGTGGACACATACCCGACCATGAGCATCCTTGGGTCAATTTGGGGACCCCTTGGAGCCACTAGTATGTGGTAGGGACACTTTATATTAATAAAGTTAAAATAAAAATAAAAATGGCATAAGCTTACATCTTTTAGAAGAACAATTTTTACATAGGGTTATACATGTTGGAGTTTCGATTATAAATATTCATTAGAAAGCTAAAAAGATTTCCTACATAATGATATTTTATTTATAATTTTTAGACATCAAATAATTAAAATTATTAATGACACAATAATGATGCAATGTTTACCTCATTAATAAATCATTTAAATAAATAAGATTATAATGATTAAAATATTATCTAAAACCTGTCCAATTATTATTGGTTGATGTTATTTAGAATATGAGTCATCCTATCTTCGACCTCAATGATTTTTGGACCATTATAAACCGAATTTAATTATATTATAAAGTAATACTTTCACTCTTTCCTAAAGAGCCCCTCCTCTCCCTTATAAAAGGAGACCACTTCTACTCATTCCTCACACCTCTCAAGCCACTTGGCTCGTCCAAACTCTGTCCAACTAAGCTCCCCACATCCCTATCCTCCTCCTTGAAGCTTCCCCTTAGGCAGAAAGCATTTCAAGAAGTCCTTTGGTTCCAACCAAAGTGAGTTACCTAAATTAAAGGTAACGATTTCTCTTAAATTATTTTCATTTATTTTGCTTCTCCAACCCCCAAACTCTTCTTATTTCCTTTCTTTTGTAACAACACCAGTATCCTCAATATACTAGGATGTTGTTATAAGAAGGATTCAAACTACACATACACACAACTCCATCTAATGGATGATGAACATAATGTTTCTGTGGATGGCAAACTAACGCCTCACGAAACGATGATTGTTCAAATACATCTTACCGCCTCTCATGGTGGCCATTATGATGGAACTGTAATTAAATATGATATTAATGATATATATTTTATATATAAGCTTCTGTAATTCCATTTTATTTCATACCATTATTCGTTTCATGTTGTATATACATACGATAATTTCATCTGAGGAAGTGCGGACTACCGCCCCCTTAAAATGATATGACTCGTTCATACCACACATGGAACGTATAAAGGATGGTGTTAATGAACTTAAGTAACATGTATAAAATATTATATTATACTGGAATAGTAATATACCTATGTATCATGTGTATTAGATTTTTTTAAAATAAAAATTAAATGGAAGTAGCGTTCGTGCGTACGTACGGACTACCGTCTCCACGAACGCGATGAGATTCATTCTCCATTGTATCCATTCAAGTATAATTATCATTTGATGATTTAAAAATGATGTTTAAGGACTTGATACCATTCTGTATTTGAATAATATACAACTTATCCTTTACAAACATGTCTTACGTAACAAAACATACAAAAGCAAACAAGTAAGTTCACACCCAAAACAGCGATAATACTAAGATATTATTATCAAATCAATATTAAAAGATCATATATGATATCATATTAATGTATATGATTCTTGTATAATTTAATAAAAATTATTTCACCATTATACAGGAGGTTAACCTACCCCAACAAAGGAAAAGTACAAGGTAAGGGTTATTTCACAATCTCTTCATTATCCGAGGTTGTTTATACGTAATAATCTACTGGGATCTCTTTATCATCCACATCCATGTTTTCTTAAAAATGTATTTCAAAACATTTTTACTATTTACAAGAATATGGGTTAAAGTCATTTATACCCTTGTTTGACTTTTTATAAGAGGTTTATAAAGGAATCTTTCCGTCGTTTTCAAAACAAGGTCCTTTTTAACCTTTTTGACAGAATTGAGGTAAGAATGTTTTTTTTAACTTATACGGCGGGTGCGGTTATTTTCCGCCGTTATAAAATCATCGAAGCTTTCCATACAAGCTTATAAGAATATTTTCAAAGAAAATGTTTTATTTTATATGGATCTTAAATGATTTTAAAATAAAAGGAGATACTTCTTTAAAAAGAATTTTGATTTCATCTATGTCAACATCCTTTGATGGATTTTAAGATTATTTGAAGTTGATTTATTATGATACAAAACTTCTATATTGTATTGAAGGTTTTGTGATATGTTTGACTGTGGATGTGCTATTTTTATACCATTCATAGTTTATGGTGAAATTATTGACATTTCGTATGCTAGTTTTAATACGAATGTTTATGTTATGTTTAAACCTTTTCATATGGGAATGCATTGGACTTAATAAGTGACGGGTGGAGCTCGGTATAGCTCCTCGATGCATTGGTAGGTCTCATGAGACAAACTAGTGTCTTGGCACAAGGCCTTGACAAAATCTTATTTGTAGTCTTGGCACGAGGCCTTGACTATGTGGTTATGATAGTCTGGCATTATGCATTCCAACATTATGAAAGTGGTTATTGATTTTTGCATGTGATTATTCGATTAGTAGAATATCCATGTGAATAAGTAAATGGCATTATTTCATTTTTACTTTTGCCATACTATGTTGAAGTTCAAGTTTAAAAGGCTTTTGTTTTAGTAATGCATTGCCTTAAATGTTTATTCTTATTTATGAAAGTTTCCGCTATATTGTTATCCTTACTGGGCATTTGAGCTCACCCCTTTTCTATGTTTTATTTTTCCCAGGAAGTGAAGATGTAAGTTATGAATGACCTGCAGGGATATTATGAGGGGATTATAGTGTGGACTGTGGAAACATTATGTTGTTGTAGTAGTTTTTCATTTTATGATGTAATGTAAAACTTATGAATATATCTAGTGTTTCCAAGGCTACTAAACCAATCGGTCTTTCGAGATTTGATCTTTCTTGTGATCATGCCAATGTTATGAAGTAATGCACCGACTCTGGGTAGCTGGGGTCGGGGCGTTACTGTGCTCCCCACCTTTTGAATGTCCATTAGGGGTATTCCCTTTGGAAAACTGAGCACGTGAAGGCTCGCAGTCAGTATCACGATGTTGTGTCTCACTAAATCATTTAAGAGTGGACGAGTAATAACCAATGACTGGAGATAAGCTTCTCTATCCCTATCCATGAAGGATAACCACAATGTGGCCAATCGGTCTGATTCCTTGCTCAGTAACTACAAACTAGATTCATGATGGGAGCATCAACTTCTATGTTCCTCATCACTAAGTTCACTACAACTCCAACCTCAGAGATGCCCTATCCTAGAAAAAGGGGTCTTATGAATCCAAGAAAAACACTTCAAGATATTTCTGTGTAGTTGGTGGTCCCAAAGTGGGTCCCAAACCATCCTTAAGTGTCTTGTGTGCTCCCCCTTGTATGCCGAGTACACTAAGATGTCATCAACAAAGATCACATAGATAAGACAAGGGTGAAACAATGGGTCTTACTAAGACCTTCATCTGCAAGTCCCCCATCTTCACACCCAACCCATGGAGCTCTTCGAGAGCCATCTGATAAATTGACATAAATAACGGGTCACCCATGGGTGTAGACTAACGAAAAAGTTTAAATCTCGATGGAGAGGTAAACCTGGATCATATTCAAGGAATATTTCCTTATACACTACCACCACTAAGAAACCTAAGGACTCATAACATCCACTGCACTGAGGGTCGGAATAGCCAACTAAATAGAAATCGACTACACCCTCCACTACCTGAGTCCATTAAGAGCTTCAAGGATTTCCCCTTTGCTGATAAAGGAGAAATATAGTTCTATAACCATATAAGAACCACATCCTTTTTCCTAAAAAAATCAATCTGAGTATGAAATGAGGATTTAGTCCATACCGAGAACAATATCGAAAGGCCTCAACGCCACTACCAAGAGATCCCAACCGAAACTCTTGCCTCCAAGATTCAGGTTACATTATCAGCACCAGTGTGTTGTCATTGGGTCTCCTCTAGTAGGAGTCTCTAAATGTGAGGATAAAGTCAATGGTTTAAGTAGAACCTCTAGGTATCAAACAAGAAAAGTGGTAGGAAAGGAAATCACTAGTACACGTGTCTGTCAATACTGTAGCTCAAGTATAAAAACATAGATCCTACCTTGAATCATCCATGGAGTCCTGGGGTCATAAGCCTTGACAACCTGCAACTGTCTCCTCCCATGTCCTCTAACTCCCAGAGTCTAGTATGGACCACCTGAAGGTGGTGGTGGTAATACTTCAAAATGTCAGCCACCTCATACTACTTCACCAGATCTCCTACCACGTCTACTGCCCAACAGATCTGCCTACTATTTCCACTAACTATTTTTTGGCGGTTCATCAACCGTCTCTATTACTACATCATGAATAGTAGGAAAACCTTGTGTGAGATCCCCCCTTTTACGAAAATCATAGAAAATCCTTTTCTTCTAGGAACTAGCGCATCCCTAGAACTTCTGAAGAAACCCATGGTTCCGTAACTTACATTGCGCACTTTATATCAGTAGGTCATTCTAACCATGAATCCCAAGAGATCACTACCTCAGATGCCTGTGATACACATTCTAACCCTACGATTCATCATCTAGCACCAAAAGAGCCATCCACAACTCGGTATGACAAGATGCATCCACCTAAACCAATGGTGGTGGGTCTACTAACTGATCATCAAGAGAAACCATCACCTGATGACCATCCTGAAGAAAAACTGCTCTAAGACTAGCTCCAATCAGGGAGAGATCATCGATCATCGGGCCAAATTACTGATCCTGCTATGGAAACCTCGCTGGATGGCATCATGAACACATCCTAAGGAGAACAATATGTATCATGGTTAAATGATTATACCTGGTGATATGACTCAAGAAGGACAAGGAAAACAAAAACCATTACTATATGATGTATGTACCTTTATTTCCATGAAACTAGTGTTTTCATTTAATGAGTTAGAAAATAGGTTCCCAGAGTCCTGGTGTATGGATACGTCGGCCACCATACCAACACTAGAGTCCCTGGCCTGAAATCCGAACTCAAAACACTTAACATTGTTTCCCCAAACCAATATCACAGAATCATGGTCCCAAGGTAGAACCAATACGCCTCTGATACCACTCTATCACAACCTGTCCCCCGGGTCCCGTGTCGTGACAATCCCAAGCCTGCCTCCGATAAGCCATGGGTTAACGACTAGCACCAAGTAGGCATATCCCACAAATGGGAGGAATTTTCTAAGAACCTATACACACACACCCAACTCCAAACCACAAGGGTTGGAGAGTAAAAATAATATCTAAAGAAAATTCATTCATACCACTACAACCCAACAACAGAGTACGACAAAAAGTAAAGCAGTAAAGTGCAACTGGGCCAGAATACAAGACCACTAAAAGAAATATAGTTGTAAAGTCTAACCTGCAAACAAGGGCATTGAAGCGGTTGTAGGAAGCTTCCAGAAACACCTCAACTTGTCTGAACTCACAAGGAACCGTCCGGTCCTGTCCCTGGTCCTACTGTGCCTAGGACTCCACCAAAGTGTCGGTCATCTGCACAAGATATGACACATGCAAGAAAACACCGTGCATGGGTGAGTAAAACAATACTTAGTAGGGGACCCATAAAACCACAAAGTAAAATACCCCAAAGGAAACACCACAAAGAAGGTACAATCAGATCAACACAGGTATATTTCAACAACACATATAACAAGAACATCCAGGTATACTTCTATAGGATTCCAAGATACAATGTCTCATCCACTGCAATTCATATGGTTCCGCTCGTAGCAGGATCGATTCTGGGAGATCCCGCTCCTCGAGCTATCTGATAGTAACCACGTAAAACAAGTCAACCAAAATTTTCTGAGAGAATATATGGTCTCGATATGTCATGAAGTTTCTTTGATACATCTAGTCTCATCGAGATAAGGAGTCTCGATATCATAGCCATGTCCTTGGTCATAGGATTCTACTCATGGAACGCTCATTTCGGGTGAACTCTCTCCTTGAGCTATGAAGTCATCATAGACTCTTGCAAGAGGTCCCCACTTATTTGGGGGCCAACCAAAGAGAACACATTTAGAAATACGCAAATTACACTGATTAGGTCAAGTCATGAAGGAATGAAAGATGTCAATACAGAGATATGGGTTCCTGCACCTAGGGCTCACTGGGGGACATCCTGGCCCTAATGGATTTATCATCCTAGATAGAGGATGGGTTCATATGTAAATATTGGTCACACCCATGCTGCAAACCCTATATAAGTTACCACGAAGAAAATTGAGGACCGAATGGGCCTCTCGGTGCAGTACATGCTTCAGATAGACATGCTCTTCACTTAGGTCTGCTGGGTCATCATGATATTCTTTGAGAAGAATCACTTAAGAACATGGGAAAATCTCTATAAAAATAATGAGATCCTGCATCGTACCTTCATAGAGAAGCCCAAGGGTATTGTCTCAATCTCTATTGTCACCCCCTATGACGGGATCAGGATCCTGCATCGATCCATCATAGGAAAGACAAATAGAACTCCACCAGACCATACTAGTCCAACTAAAACCCCACTAAGACATCTCAAAAGGGAATTCTCATTCCAATGGTCCCAACACCGCATACAGCTCATCAATCGGACTTACGGTTTGAAAATTATGAACATTTTACTGAAAAAGAAGCCGGTGGGGTTCAGGTCTGATCTGACCCAGTCAGCCTGACCCAATGCAACCCAACCCAGTCCGGCCTGACCCATTGAACCTTCTGGACATGGCCCATTGGGTTATGGGTCTAGCCTTCCGGGACACCTAGCGGCCCGATCTTCATTTGGCCTGGATTGCGTTGGCGGGCCAGTTTTTTCCAACTGGGACGCAGCGCTCGCCACATCCGTTTGAGCCCCGCAGACCGCCGCGTAACCACCCTGCGGTCCACCTAGACCACGATCCTCCATTGTACGATGTAGATCCCAGCCGTGTCTGGCCAATACACCTATCGGTGGCCCCTGTCCACCACCCACAGTAGTTTCTAGGAGTTCCACCACTGCTGGCCTTCGAGTTGTTGGACACCTCCACTGCCAGCCCGGCCCGGCCTGGTCCGCCTGGTCGCAGCTTGCACTTGTCACGACCTTCTGCCAACATCGCCTCCCTCCTAGAAATGCTCTTTAGTCGCCGCTATGGCCCGCCTGGCTGAAACCTTCCACCACCACCGGCTCCCATGCCGGCGGTCGTCCGCTTGGCCCGGTCGCGCCGCCGGGCCTGTGTCACTTCCACCATCGATCTTGTCACATAGCGAAGAACACGAAGAATGGAGAAGAGGAAAGGCACAAGAACACCCAAAGAATAATTCATTCCTTTGTTCGTATTGTCTAGGATTCATTCTTGTTATTAGGATCATGAAGCACAAAATTAAAATAACTAAGATTCAATCCCCAAATTAGATCCCGCAAGAGTAATCCCATCCCACAACAATGATTGATCAGTGGGCCAATTTGTTTGTTAATTGGTTCACGTCCGTCATTGAATATCAAGAAAGGGGAAAGGAGAATATTTAAAGAATAACAACCCCTACCTCGAGTTCGATCACTTACATACGTAGATTGAAGTCGCGTCGCCATGCTGATTTTTTTTCCGTCGTCGTTCACCGATTCGTCACTGCTTGATCGAATCCCGACCTATGATCCATCATCGCCGATGAGAGAGTCTCCTCCTCCTTGACTTATTGAAACTCCATAGGAATTCTACATTGTTATGAATTCTAATGTTGTACCCTATCCTCGATTAATGGAGGAAACACATTAACGCATTTCAATATTACTATTTCATTATGAAACAACGTCACCATACTACTTTATTTATGAATGGAGAACGGGTTGATCCGTCACTACAGTGTAGTGTCACCACGATGTGAAACGTTAAAAGTAAATAAAATAAACTTCTTTAAGTTTATTTTATTCTTATTTAAAAATTTCAAAAAATTAACTTTTACCCTTGACCCGCATCGATCAAGGTTAGGGTCCTATTAAGGAAAGAACACCATCACGAGCTCAATGGTACTCTCATATTTCCAATCTGAGTAACCGTTTGTGAGTTATAGGGATTTGAAAAAATAAAATAATTTTTATTTAATTATTTTATTTATGGAGACATCCCAAAAAAATAATTTCCATAGTTGACCCACGCCGACTAATATTAGGCCCCACATAAGAAAAGCACGACCTCAGGAGCTCAACTGTGGTTTCAGATTTTCAATCTGAGTCACTGTTCCTGAGTTATAAGGAATTGAAAAATAAAATAATTTTATTTAATTATTTTATTTACGGTTATTCCATTTGGGGTTTTCTCACTGGATACCCGTGCCAACTGAATTTAAGTTGTGCCTAGGGTAAACCCACTGCTCTAAACGCAAAAGTTCCGTCATATTTTTGATCGAGACACCCATTTAAGAGTTCCACTTTTCCAGGAAAACTACTGAGACACACTATTTAAAAATTAACATTTTTCGACGGATCATTCCGGGCACTCTGGGCCTCGGAATCTCACACCATCTCAGTGCCCGGTCTTTTAATTTCCCCAAGAATTTTTTCAAAATAAAATTGGGAAAATCCGAGTCATTACAATTAGTGAAAATAATAATAAATATATGTATTGAAATATATTATATAAATATATTTTTAAAGACCTTATATAAATATATGAAGTAAATACTTATATATATATTCTTTAAATAAACATGTATATAATAATAAATATGTATTTAAGTATATAAATAATTTATATAAATATATAATATAAATGTTTTTAATATAATATTTGTATGATATAAATCATAAAATAAATGTATAGAATTTATAAAACAAACATATACTTTTTATAGTTAAAAAACAGGTGTAATAACAATATTAATATTATTGTTATCACACACACACACATAAGTATATAAAAATAATTAAATAAATATTGATTATAATTATATTATATCTATAAATATTATATATATTCATAAACAGACACAAAAATATAAATGTATTTATAAATATATATTTATATATGTAAATATAATTATTTATATACATTATACGAATAAACATGTATATAATATATAAATATGTGTTTAAGTATATAAATAATTTATATTAATATATTAATATATTTATAAATATATAAATATATGTGTATATACATATAAATATATAGTTTATATAATTTTATATATAGGTTATATATTTAAATTCATTTAAATATATTATGTAAATTATAATTAATAGAATAGATAATCAAATTGGTATAAATATATTCATGTGTCCTTAAAGATGAATTTTCATAGTGGTAACATGGGATGGTAGTGCGGGCGCTGCGATGCAGCTGATCTTCGGTTCAAATCTCACTGATGATAAATTTTACACGACAAGTTATATATTTTCCTAGGGGGTATACTACATGTGGGGTGTGGGATGGGAAACGAGAGGGCATGCGGGAAACCGGAGGAGGGGAAGGGAGGGGAATGTGTAGAGTGGAACTAGAGGGGTGGAAGGGATGGGCACGGGGTATGTGGAACCATAGGGTGGAAAGGGAGGGGGACACACAACCACATTTGAAAAAAATAAGTTCAAATTTAGGGGTGGTTTAAAAACCACCCTAAATAGTTTGGGGAGTAGGGATGGTTCAAAAATTGCCCCTAAATTTGTGTTTTCAAATCAATTAGGAGCGGTTAAAACCACCCATACATTGATTAATTATTTATAAGGGGTTTAAACCCCTTCTAAATTGGCTCTATTTGGTCGATTTATAATGGAATTAGATGGGGTTTAAACCCCTTATAATGAAACCGCTTCTAATTTTTACCAAGGTATACCAGTAGTGGATGATAACCATCACTAATCACAAATTATGGCCAATTTAGTGACGGTTCACCATAACCGCTGCTAAAGCCTTTAGAGGGGGTTATAACCCTCTCTAACTGCAAAAACAACCACTTCTACCAACAACTTTTTTTTGTAGTGAAGGGAGAAAATGATCATGGGGAACTAGTTATGAACTATCAAGGCTATGGTAGGAATACCACATATATTTCCTTGGGAATTTATTCACTCTATGAATTTAATTCGATAACGATCTTTTGTTAAATAGTGAGGGATATTGTAGAGGGTTTCCAACCTTGGGTAATGACTTGAGTGGTCTGGTGAGGTCTTTCATGGAATGATGTGATGCTTTATTGAGAGCGATGGGATATGGGTATATAATGTAATGGGTTTATTGAGTAGCCTTGTGAAATTAGATTTACCCAAGAGGGATAACCTATGGGTTTGAGTTGGAATTATTGAGAACAAACTTGCAGGACTAGACTGAATTGTAAAGGGAGTTCAATTAAGGGTAAAATATTGAGATAATCACCCAGCATTTGATTTATCTTAGGGGTTAGACTATGGTATGAGTTGGAAAGGAGCCGGATGGTTAGGTCATCATGTGTGGGGTGAAATTTGTGATAGAAATGGGATTAATTGCATAGACCAAAGGTGTTCTTGTATGAGAATGATCAAGGATGAACTGAGGGTTAAAAATTTCATTTTTTATCCAGTAATATAGGTCTATTTCCATGATCTTGGGTATAGTTATTTATGATTTATGACCTAATTGTATGCATTATGAGATAGGTGACTACCAAGGGTTGTTGGATGATCATATGATGGTTGAGCCCCATGATGAGTATATTTTGATCCTTAAAACATAATATGTGATCAATGATAGTGGTAGAGGGATATGCAATTAAGAGGTTAGGATATGTCCCACTATGGTGAGATGAATGATTATTTTAGTGCTAAGACTGGGTAGATAAATACCCATGATTATGATTGTAATGATTATACCTAATATTCTATATTGGTGTGTTGATCGAATAACTCAAGGCACAAGAATGCACATTGGGTCATGGTTTCATAGATGCTTCTTATGACTTTAAAAGGATACCCTTGATTGGGAATGTTGTGGGATAGTGGTTTGTATTATATAAATATCTAGACTTGGCATGTTTCCAGTACATTGTTTGAATTACAATTCCATAGATTGGGTGGGATTTTAACTAGGATTGTTAGATTAAAATAAGAAAAAAATGTGCTCTCCTGTGCAAAACAACATGCTGAAGATATCCCCAATAATTCAAAATTTTCCATCCATTTATCTACTTCTGGGTGGACTTGCAGGGGCAGCGCTGCTCTAGTTGCTGATGGAGTGCCCTTCTCCTCCCCCTCCCCTCAGCCGTCCCCCACCCCATCATCCTCCAACCAGCCTCCCAAGCCTCGCACTACTGTTCCTCCACCCTCTCACTAACCATATCTTAAGGATGTTCTCCTCCAGCCTTCTTCCTCCCAGAATTCTTGTTTTTCTAGAGCCCGATGATCCCTATGGAACCACTCCGTCCTGGCTTAGTGAATGGATCTCCAGTCATGGATTTCCTGATCTCTTACTTCAGGAAAGAATCTTCTCTCCCCTTTCATAACCTCACCTTTCTCAGGGCTATTGGTGGCTCCATCGAGGGATTTATATGTGAAGATGAGCACATGATTTGGATTCAATAGGTGTTGATAGATCATATCTTCATCCCCATGAATCTAGAGGGATATCTTCCTTTGTTCATGATTCTCAGAGTAGAAGACTTAATCGAATGGTGGAAACCCCTGCTTTATCCATTACCGACTCAGTTATGCAAGTACTTTAAAATCCACAGCCACTCAATACTATAAAAAATGTCTTTATTAGTGATCAAAACGGGCTTTAACAATACTAAAAAGCACTGTAAAGCTCAACACTAATAGGGGGGGGGAGTCCCCTTTATCAATGCTAAAAAAGCACTGATAAAGGCTCCCATTATCAGCATTTTTTTAGCGCTGATAAATGCCCTACCTGCTGTAACATGAAATTCTATAGCAGCACACCAAAACAAGACCTTCAAAAAAAAGCAACATATCAAACAATCAGTTCACACAGATAAAATATGCAGTGGTAGTCAATTTGGGATCAAACGATGGAAAAAATCCATACCTAATGTGATGTACTAATTATTCATTATGGTTATCAAAAGGTACCATTATATATTATTGATAAAACACTATTTTGTTGAATATTTTATTGATAATTAATGACATAATTTCCTCACATTATGTTAAATATTTTTATTTATAAAATATTTGGGATTTGATTATTCATTTGAAAATTTGATGAAAATTCCAGTTTTACCCTTTATAGTTCACTGTAGTATTTCGAAGATAAATATTTTTATATTTATTATTTGAATTTTAAATTTTGTAACAGTGTTTCTAACTTAATTTTCTACAACTTTTATTCAGGAAACTAGAGAAAAAGAGTGTATTTGGTTGTTGAAAACGGGCCATGAAGTCAAAGTTGGGATGGACTCTCTAGAATGGACATAGGTTATGTATTTGGGCCATAACTTCTTCATCCATGCTTGGATTAAGCCCAAATTTTGGGAGGAGCTCAGGGATTAATTTTCTCACAAATAATCCTTTTATAACGAGAGCTAGTGTATGCGTTTTGGAGGTCAAATGGGTGGTAAAAGTTGTATTAAAATATTTGGCCGAGATTTCCCATTCACACTTGAAACCTCTTTAAACCTAGCCTCCCCTCCACTCTATAAATTAGTGTTTTTCTCATTTGGAGGGGTTGGGAAGTGCATTAGGAGATTGGAGGTAGAGGAGAATTGGTTTCACCTAAATTCTCCAACCATTGTAAGAGGGGTATCTCTTGAAGAAAGGATCCCCTCATCGAAGCCTCATTCTCTTCTTCATGTTGTAATATTTTCATTTGTGTTTTAAACTTCTTTGTTCTTCTTTTATTTCTTCTATTTTCTTTTATTTTGTCTAAATTTATTCTTCTATTAATCTTACTCTTTGGTCTGGAATTCTTTAGTAGAAGAGTTATTGGGTTATACCCATTATAAAGCGTTGCAAATGCAATTCGCTTCTATGATGATTACGCCACCCATGGAAGAGTAGTCTTTTAGTAATCGATCTATCTCTTACCTTCTACATTAATTTATTTTGAATCAATGATATACTGTAATTCACATAATATGATCAATTAATTGAGTTTTTAATTTAATTGAAACTAAGAAATCAATTTAACAATTAACACAAAAACACACGAGGACGAGATTTAGTGTAAATTGTGAGAGTGCGAACTTAATCGGTTATAAAAAACCATAAGAGATAAATTTGTAGTGTTCAAATATAATACCTAAACTCAATTAATTCTAATTTCCAGAGGGGAAATGTGCCTTAATTTACAACTGACCATAAGCTAATCTTAGAACATCAATCAACTATCTCCTACAAATGATATCTTACATTTCCTAAGATAAAATATATAGAGAGAGTTCAATGTCAGAACCTTAAGAAAAATTTGATTAAGGCATGCATGGGAGTTGTTCTTCATGTTTTTTGTGGTTAAGATTCGTGCCAATCTTGGATATGGAATTTGTTTATAGATTTTGAGTTCCTTTTGGGATATGTTTCCTTAGGAATTAGAGAGTTTCCCTTGTAGATTCCTCATGGTAGATGGAACTGGGTGATTCTTGAGGCATTTAAGGAAATGTGTTCTTGTGGTTGATGCCTTTATCTTATGGTGTATTGTCTTCTTTTCATGACATTTATAGAATTTATAAATGGTGGGGAGATATATTCTTATTCTTTGTCTGTCCTAGAATCTTGATTAGTAGTCATGTAGTGCTTTTATTGGGGGACACAATTTAGAAGAACCCACGTGGCTACACTTTCATGGGGAAGTTTACTATTCATTTTGAACTTTTATTGTTTTACATACATAGGAAAATGATGGGTTGTATGAATCCAAGTAAAAACCATGCAACTTAACTTTTTGAGGTAGTTCTCAGGAACACGGGTTGTTCATGGTTATGAGAAACCACATGGTATAGATCTATAGTTTAACTAAGTCATTTTGAATGATTGGAACACAATTAGTTAACTGTTTGTCCAAACTATGCAAAAGAGGGTTTATTATCCAATGGCTCCCAAAAAGTTGGTGAACACTTTGGAAAATTGCCCAACCAGACCATGAAAGTTTTCGATGATATGGAATAATTTAAGAGATTTAAACCTATTTCCTCCCATCCCCTTCCCAAAAATTAATATAAGAGCCCTCTACCTTGAAAATTTATCCAATTTAAATCCTCTATTCTTTTTTCTATCCCTTTCATTCTTCTCCCTCTCCCTCTCCTCTTTGTTTTCATCCCTCACCATGAACTCTAGGGATAAAGGTTTATATTTAGGGTGTGTAATATATTATTAATGGGATTTTATTGTATAAGGAGTACTTAGGACTATATGAGTCTTGTTTAAGTGTCTTAAGTCATAGGTAATGACTTTTGGACTGTTTTCCGTATATCAGTTGTTGTCTTCACTTAAAAATTAAGTCCATTTAAAAAAAAAGAGACACTTTGAGTGATACTGATCACACCGTGCCTCAGATTTAGGCGGGGTTGACTCATACATGTCATAAATGACCCATGGATTATTCTTCTAAAGTATCAACACAATCCGAATGCGTTTGGTCAGTTTTCCATGTGTCAGTTGTTGTTTTCACTTAAAATTCTGTTCATTTTTAACAAAAGAGAGACACTTTGAGTGATACCGGCCACACTGTGCCTTGTATTGAGGCAAGGTTGACTCTTACACATCAAACATGACCCATGGATCATTTGATTAATGTATCAACACAATCCAAATGCGTTTGGTCTGTTTTCTGTATGTCAGTTGTTGTTTTCACTTAAAATTTTGTCCATTTTAAACAAAAGAGAGACACGTTTAGTGATACCAGTCACACCGTGCCTCATATTGAGATGGGAGTGACTCATACACGTCACAAATGACCCATGTATCATTATCCTAAAGTACCAACGGAATCAGAATGTGTTTGGTCAGTTTTCCGTTTGTCAGTTGTTATTTTCACTGAAAATTCTGTCAATTTTAAACAAAAGAGAGAACTTTGAGTGATATTAGTAACACCGTGCATCATATTTAGGTGGGGTTGAATCTTACACATAAAAAATTACCCATGTATTGTTCTAATAAAGTATCAACACAACCCTAATGTGTTTGGTCAGTTTTCCACATGTCAGTTGTTGTTTTCATATAAAATTTTAGCCATTTTAAATAAAATCGTGACACTTTGAGTGATACCAGCCACACCATGCCTCATATCGATACAGGGTTTACTCTTACATTCCACATATGACCCATGGATCATTTG
This sequence comes from Viscum album, assembly GCA_963277665.1. Taxonomy (NCBI): domain Eukaryota; kingdom Viridiplantae; phylum Streptophyta; class Magnoliopsida; order Santalales; family Viscaceae; genus Viscum; species Viscum album. The sequence goes on from CAUJRU010001594.1 coordinate 106,499, forward strand.
ACTAAATTATCAACACAATACAAATGTTTTTGGTCAATTTTCCGTAAGTCAGTTGTTGTTTTCACATAAAATACTGTCCATTTAAAAAAAAGAGAGACACATTGTAAAAACCTGAGATTTTATAAGATACATTATTTTTAATTTCATTCATATCTTCTATTGTACGACAGACCAAGATTATCTTGCACTATACGCAACACCGTATTAGCTTGTAGTATACGCAAAACTTTTCTTGGCTCTTGTTACACACAATTTCAAGTTCGTTTGATAGAAGTTATTCTACGCAACATTGAGTGTATATATATATATATATTCAATGTATAAATAAAATATGGTTGGATTCTGTTATATGAAACAACAAAGGACTTGTGCACTACACGCAACCCTGACTTGGCTTGCACTACACGCAATCACGACCTTCCTCGATAGCATGTGTTGTACGCAATACCGGGTTTTACTAAACACCGATATATTATTATAATATTATTATGAACTAGCCGTTATGAATAGTGTTAACTAAATTTTGAATTTTATAACATTATTATTCATCTTACACATTTCTAGAACATGGTATAAGAACAAAATAAATTTTTCGGGTAAAACAAGTATTTTTCAAAAAATACAGTTTTGCCACCTTTTGATGGCACACCCACTTTAAATTTAGTTTTTGACATGTTTATAAGTTCAATTTGACAAAATAAAATTCTTCTTTTGAATCAGGATATAAAAATTTACATTAGATAAAGTTTTGATATTTTTCCGATAACTTTCATATTTTAATGAATAGTAAAAACACACTATATTTTAATTAAAAACAACTTTTTTCATCATAATATATTATGTGGTTAAATTCTAATATTGAATGGTTTTAAAGTATAAATAGAATATATTTTTACCATTTAATATAATGTATGTCATTAGCATTGATTTTACCTTGAATTCGTAGGTTAAATCAATTCAATCTTTTGCAATGTTTTAATGAAAAACCCGTTTTCTTTCGACAACGGGATTAATTTTAATTTGATTTATATATATTTTATGTATTGAATTTGTAAAAATGGATTCCATATTTGGAATCAGTGGGTCCAAATTATGTTAATAAGCTACTTTTTATTTTTGGGCATTGTGAATAGTAACTACGGTAAATTTTATTTACTATAGTTAAAGGTAAATCGGGTAATTAAGGGTAAATATAAGATTATAAAATTACCCTAACACTTGGAAAAAAATCCTATTGGATGGCTAAAAGTAGACCCATATAACCTAAGGGTCGGATTAGATTCATTTTATGGACTTTTGTCCATGAAAATAATTTAATTATTATTAAAACCAATGAATGTGACAACATGTCACTTTCTTAAATCTTATAAGTATAATAATTTTACTTTAGTGAAAACTTCATGAAACTTCTAACATGAATAGTCTCTAGAAATCTAATAAAATTATCTACATCATATGATTTTATTTAGAATTTTTAGGGATTAAATAATTATCATTTATTATGACACAAAGATGATGCAATAATTGTATTATTAATGAAATATTGACATAATTGATGTTATAAATGCCCAAATAAATGTAATTCGAGACTTTTTATGAATTACATTAATTTTCTAGGTTAATATGACATGTTATTGTTGATATAAGTAACTTGGTTCGAACCTATCATTCTGTTATGAATTTCATAAAAATCATGTACCAAATAGTGTCAAAATTGACATAAATTAGTTTTTAAAACAAATATTATATTATTAATTGTTATTTAATTTTTAAAAATCTAAGGTTCAGAAAAATGACTTAGATAAGGATATATATATTAATAATAAAAAACTTGGGGTTCTTTTGGCTTGTTATGGTAAGTTTATTAACCATATAGTGTAAGAAAACCAAAAGACACGGTAAAAGTAAAATTATTTAACTTAGAGTTAAATCTAATTGATAAGGTTAAAATAATAACCTAAACTTGTCTAAATCTTATTGGATGAGATGATTTCGACCCATACCCACTTTATTTTCGAAATAATACCCTTTGGAACCATTATAAACCGAATTTGACCTTAATATAAAATAATATTTTGAGATTTTCTTAAGGTTCCCCTCTCTTCCCTTATAAAAGGGCACATCCTCCCCCTCTTCCTCACACCACTTTGAGCCTTCAAGCTCGGAAAAACCCTGCCAAAATCTCTTTTCCACTTCCCTAGTATCATCCTAGAGGTCCTGGTTTTCTTCAAAGACCATCCTTAGTTCTTTAAGTGGAGGTTAAGTGAAGGCACGTCAAAAAGAGGTAATATCCATTACCGATCTTTTTCAATTTCTTTCTTCTTAAACTTCTTCTTATTTAGTTGTTTCATGATAAAGTAATAACATAAGTATTTATTATATTCTTATATGTTATTATAAATATTAAACAACTCTAATTAACCTTCTATCCATCCTACAGAAAAAGGAAATCACCGCGCGTGTGTACGTACGGAATACCGTCTCAACGCCGTGGTGTAATCTATTTTCCGCCACCACCTTAATTGGATGGGTATAATGGTGTAATGAGTAACTATATATTATTATTATAAAGTGATATTGATACTGAAATAGTATACATACACTTAAACACAATTCCATGACCATGGGAACGATATCATCGCTCGTGCGTACGTACGGACTACCGTCTCCACGACGCGATGAGATTCATTATCCATGTTAACCATTCCAGAATGATTATAAAGTATATATAATGAATAATAATGAAATATATGACATGTTAAATCTAATGGATTTATGTATATATATATTTCATCTACTTACTTCCATTCAAGACAATAAGGAAAGGAAAACAGCGTTCATGCGTACGTACGGACTACCGTCTCCATGAACGGTGTGTTTCATTTCATTTATCTATCTATTATATATATATATACTGAATATATATGATATATAAATAATATTTTATATTCTGTAAGTAAGTAAATTATGATATAAGTAATAATAATGTCAAGAACAACAAGTCCAAACACCTACGATAAATGAAACGATTTTATCCAAAACGCTTCTTTAACATGGAATTTACAAAAGAACGGGTAATATAAAGTCATAAGTGAACCATATATGATATCATAACAATGAATATGATTCTGTAATTAGTTAATGACATTATTTAAATCATTATACAGGAGGTTCGGATACGTATAAATCATATCAGACATAAGGTAAGGGAAAATATCACAATCTCATTTTATCCGAGATTGTTTATACTTTGGTATTTACTGGGGTGTATTTTATCATCCACATCCATGTTTCCTCAATATTTAATATTATTTATATCCTCTTACAATTGTTTAAATCCAATTTTACCCTTCGGTGAGTTTTTAGTAAAGGATATGAAAGGAATCTTTTGTCGTTTTTCGTACGAGGTACTTTTTGACTTTTCCGACAAAAGTACGAGAAGAATGTTTTTTTTACTTATATGGCATGAATGGATTTTTAATAAATTATTTCCAAGAATCTTCCTTTACAAGTTTTCAAGTTTATTTTTAAACAACTTCTTTTAGTTTAAAATTGTATGACATGTTAAAAAAAAGAAAATGTTTTTGAAGTAGAAAGGATATTTTCCTCAAGAATGGAGTTCAAGTGTTTTATCAAAATTATTTTCCATCTAAGATAATATAGGGTTCTGTTTTTATCCCTATTATTACATTGGTTTGATTATGTTGTGATGGAATTATTTTTATAAATTCCCTTATCTTATATGAATTGTTTGATGATGTCACGATGTTTAAGATTCCCATTTTTATTACATGGGTTATGAAATGATGTAAGATTTATGATTTTGTGGCACACATAAGAATGGTATAATTATGAGATGGGTGGGACCTATATCTCCCTCAAATGTATTGGGTAAAGATTTTATATCTCATGATATAGACATGGCTGGAATGGTAGCTTATACCCGTTCAGTGAAACAGGACTGAAACGAGGGTGACTCGGTTCAGAAATAGACTTTGTCCACTAAGATAGTCTTGGCAATGAGTCTTGACTAATAAGATATGACTCTCTATGATTATGTGTGTATTCCACAAAGTTTCATGTTTTAAGTTATCATTATTGGGATTTCATTTCACTACTATGATTTATCCCATGTTATGAAATTATGCTCTCTTTTGCAGGTTAAGATTTCCAAAATGTTATGTTCTTATGAAAATGATGTGATTGATATTTCTTTTATTTGCCCTTACTGAGCATTTGAGATCACCCTTTTATGTTTTCTTTTCCCCAGGATATAAAGAAAGGTTTTAGGTAAAAAAAAAGGAAGACCTTTATGGGATATGTTGAAGATTTTCACCACGATTAGAAGATTATATTCCGAGTTTCCAAAGACACTAAACTATTACGATCCTTGTGTGTGTGTTTTTTTTATATACTAAGTATTCCGCAAAAGTAATGTAATGTCCATGTACGTCAAGCTTCGGGTCTCTACAGTTGGTATCAGAGGAAAGGTTTAGTCAACCTTTGGAAATTAGGATGCGAGAACATTAGTGAGATCCCTAGAGATATTTCTAAGGTATGTCTAGGGATGTCTCTAAGGATAAGTATACATATAGGATATAGTCCTAGACTTATGGTAACGATATTAGATTAAACCAAAGATGTTAGATATTGAAGTTACTCCCCCTTTATTATGATTTTTGCCTCTCACACTATTCTTTTTGGGTTTTAGAAAATGGCTAGAAACAATATGATTCACGATAATGGAGGATATGATGGACAATGGAATGATATTATTCATGAGAAACCAAATGAAATGGGATTTGGAAGTCCAAACATCATTATTATGCCGAATCATCAATCTCATAATATGATCAATAAAGTAAAATTTGGTAAGTTTCCTGACTCGGCTAATAAGAGAAAGATGGAGTTTCATGATGATCATAGAGGAAAGAAAGTTCAATTTCCACTATGTAAATCATGTGGGAAGAGGCATCAAGGAGAATGTTTCAAAGGAACTGGAAGATGCTTTGGGTGTGGAAAAGAAGGACACAAAGCCAGTAAGTGCAAAGAAAAAGGTTCAATTAACACCAGGGATGAGGATAATGGTATTACTACGACATCAAAAATGGTTAAATGTTTTAAATGTGGAATGTACATGCATTATGAAAACCAATGCCCTAAGGGAAAGTCTCATGAAGAGAATCAATATGGTCGTTTGGGTAGTATTTATGTGGATGATTATGAAGATACTACAAATGATATGTGAGATGATAGAATTGTTGAAGCTCGGTCAATGGTTTGAGAATGTAGTGGAATGATTACATTTTTATCATGTGTAATGTTGTATAAGTAATCTCATGGTACTATGGAATAAAGAGACATCTAAGGATTGTTACACTGTTGTCTTTCCTTGAGTTTTGAAAGTGTATGATTAATGTTACCAGTATCCATGAAAGGTTATTCAGATATTTTTGGAATATAGATGATATGAGCATAATGAAGGGATAAAGAGAAAATTAAATGTTTGATAGTATTCATGAGCTCATGACTGATATAAGGAGAAGGTTATATCATGGTTTGAGTATATAGAATTTTGAGGATTTTGGTATGTGGAAAGTGTTAACGTTTAACTGCATTCATTTTTTTACTAAGTTTCAATGGGCATTCAAGAGAATACATGATTAAGGCCTTTGAATGTTTAGAATGTGACCAACAAGACATATCTTATGATATATGGGGATCAACGATGGTATTAAATCTCTGGTAATCGTTTTCACTATATTATGAGAGTGGACTGCAGTATTATGGATAAGCCTAAAGATTGGAATGGATTATATTGGACATAAATTAGTATTGTTTAAGGATAGAAGTTTTTTTCGATATTATTGATGGGATGTTATAGTAATATAGTTTTAGAAAAAGGACAACCTGTAGGACGGGCGACAACCCATCGCGTCGAACAAGGCTGTGGGAATCGAACCCACAACCGAAGTGCGACTGGCCTTTATCACCTACCACTGGCCTACAGTAAGTCCATGTTTAGTAGAAACTAGTTTTATTATATTAAGCAGTATGATATATGAAGTATAAGTCCATTTTAGGAACCATATATGATTAATCTCACTATAGATGGACTTATGTATTTTTTTGATAACTTTTCTAACCTTTTTTTTGAGATAGATGGAATGACCCATCATTCTATCACATGATCTACTAACACATCACGAATGACAAATTCAACTTCATTTCTTTAAGAGATGAAGTGGAAATTGTCCAATGAACGACCAACGGTGAGACTATACGAAAATCACGAAAGTATTTCTTCTAATTCCAATTTCATCAACTTTAGGGAAATGATCTTGAAAAACCAAAAATGTTGTCCTACTGCCCTTATATCCGATGAATCAGATGGTACCTTAGATCACCACAAATCAATAGCTTTGTGATTGTTGGTTTTCTCATAGCCATGTTCTCTACCACTCTCCATTAGAACATGAGGGTTAGATTTCTCTTCCATGTCCATATTTTCTCTTATATGGAAACCCCGTGATGAGTTCATTTGGGTAACCGTTATATTTCATACTTTAGTTTTGAAAGTTCAGTTTTGGTATTTCTTTTTACGATGTGGGTTTTTATGAATAGTAAACGATTTATAACCCCGACGAATTTCGAGGGCGAAATTCATTTTAAGGGGGGTAGAATGTAACAACCCGAGATTTTATAAGATACATTCTTTTTAATTTCATTCATATCTTCTATTTTACGACACACCAAGATTATATTGTGCTATACGCAACACCGTATTAGCTTGCAGTATACACAACACTTTTCTTGGCTCTTGTTACACACAATTTCAAGTTCGTTTGATAGAAGTTATTCTACGCAACATTGAGTGTATATATATATATATTCAATGTATAAATAAAATATGGTTGGATTCTGTTATACGCAACAACAAAGGAGTTGTGCACTACACGCAACCCTGACTTGGCTTGCATTACACGCAATCGCGACCTTCCTCGATAGCGTGTGTTGTACGCAATACCGGGTTTTACTAAACAGCGATATATTATTATAATATTGTTATGAACTATCCATTATGAATAGTGTTAACTAAAATTTGAATTTTATAACATTAATATTCATCTTACACATTTCTATAACATGGTATAAGAACAAAATAATTTTTTCGGGTAAAATAAGTATTTTTCAAAAAATGCAGTTTTGCCGCCTTTTGGTGGCGCACCCACTTTAAATTTAATTTTTGACATGTTTATAAGTTCAATTTGACAAAATAAAATTCTTTTTTTGAATCAGGATATAAAAATTTACATTAGATAAAGTTTTGATATTTTTCCGATAACTTTCATATTTTAATGAATAGTAAAAACACGCTATATTTTAATTAAAAACAACTTTTTTCATCGTAATATCTTATGTGGTTAAATTATAATATTGAATGGTTTTAAAGTACAAATAGAATATATTTTTACCATTTAATATAATTTATGTCATTAGCATTGATTTTACCTTGAATTCGTAGGTTAAATCAATTCAATCTTTTGCAATGTTTTAATGAAAAACCCGTTTTCTTTCGACAATGGGATAAATTTTAATTTAATTTATGAATATTTTGTGTATTGAATTTGGAAAAATGGATTCCATATTTGGAATCAGTGGGTCCAAATTATGTTAATAAGATACTTTTTATTTTTGGGCATTGTAAATAGTAACTACGGTAAATTTTATTTACTATAGTTAAAGGTAAATCAGGTAATTAAGGGTAAATATAAGATTATAAAATTACCCTAACACTTGGAAAAAAATCCTATTTGATGGCTAAAAGTAGACCCATATAACCTAAGGGTCGTATTAGATTCATTTTATGGACTTTTGTCCATGAAAATAATTTAATTATTATTAAAACCAATGAATGTGACAACATGTCACTTTCTTAAATCTTATAAGTATAATAATTTTAATTTAGTGAAAAACTTCATGAAACTTCTAACATGAATAGTATACAGAAATATAATACAATTATCTACATCATAAGAATTTATTTATAATTTTTAGGGATTAAATAATTATCATTTATTATGACACAAAGATGATGCAGTAATTGTCTTATTAATGAAATATTGACATAATTGATGTTATAAATGCCCAAATAAATGTAATTTGAGACTTTTTATGACTTACATTAATTTTATAGGTTAATATGACATGTTATTGTTGATATAAGTAACTTTGTTCGAACTTATCATTCTGTTATGAATTTCATAAAAATCATGTACCAAATAGTGTCAAAATTGACATAAATTAGTTTTTAAAAAAAATATTATATTATTAATTGTTATTTAATTCCTAAAAATCTAAGGTTCGGACAAATGACTTAGATAAGTATAGATATATTAATAATAAACAACTTGGGGTTCTTTTGGCTTTTTATGGTAAGTTTATTAACCATATAGTGTAAGAAAACCAAAAGACACGGTAAAAGTAAAATTATTTAGCTTAGAGTTAAATCTAATTGATAAGGTTAAAATAATAACCTAAACTTGTCTAAATACTATTGGATGAGAGGATTTCGACCCATAACCACTTTATTTTCGAAATAAGACCCTTTTGAACCATTATAAACCGAATTTGACCTTAATATAAAATAATATTTTGAGATTTTCCTAAGGTGCCCCTCTCCTCCCTTATAAAAGGGCACCTCCTCCCCCTCTTCCTCACACCACTTTGAGCCTTCAATATCGGCCAAAACCTGACAAAATCTCTTCTCCACTTCCCTAGTATCATCCTAGAGGTCCTGGTCTTCTTCAAATACCATCCTTAGTTCTTTAAGTGGAGGTTAAGTGAAGGCACGTCAAAAAGAGGTAATATCCATTACCGATCTTTTTCAATTTTTTTCTTCTTCAAATTATTATTATTTAGTTGTTTCATGATAAAGTAATAACATCAGTATTTCTTATATTCTGATATGTTATTATAAATATGAAACAACTCTAATTAACCTTCTATCCATCCTACGAAAAAAGGAAATCACCGCGCGTGCGTACGTACGGAATACCGTCTCCACGCCGTGGTGTAATCTATTTTCCGCCACCACCTTAATTGGATGGGTATAATGGTGTAATGAGTAACTATATATGATTATTATAAAGTGATATTGATACTGAAATAGTATACATACACTTCAACACAATTTCATGACCATGGGAACGATATCATCGCTCGTGCGTACGTACGGACTACCGTCTCCACGACGCGATGGGATTCATTATCCATGTTAACCATTCCAGAATGATTATAAAGTATATATAATGAATAATAATGAAATATATGACATGTTAAATCTAATGGATTTATGTATATATATATGTCATCTACTTACTTCCATTCAAGACAATAAGGAAAGGAAAACAGCGTTCATGCGTACGTACGGACTACCGTCTCCATGAACGGTGTGTTTCATTTCATTTATATATCTATTATATATATATATATATATACTGAATATATATGATATATAAATAATATTTTATATTCTGTATGTAATTAAATCATGATATAAGTAATAATAATGTCAAGAACAACAAGTCCAAACACCTACAATAAATGAAACGATTTTACCCAAAACGCTTCTTTAACATGGAATTTACAAAAGAACGGGTAATATAATGTCATAAGTGAACCATATATGATATAATAACAATGAATATGATTCTTTAATTAGTTAATGACATTATTTAAATCATTATACAGGAGGTTCGGATACGTAGAAAGCATATCAGACATAAGGTAAGGGAAAATATCACAATCTCATTTTATCCGAGATTGTTTATACTTTGGTATTTACTGGGGTGTATTTTATCATCCACATCCATGTTTCCTCAATATGTAATATTATTTATATCCTCTTACAATTTTTTAAATCCAATTTTACCCTTCGGTGAGTTTTTAGTAAAGGATATGAAAGGAATCTTTTGTCATTTTTCGTACGAGGTACTTTTTGACTTTTTTGACAAAAGTACGAGAAGAATGTTTTTTTAATTATACGGCATGAATGGATTTTTACTACATTATTTCCAAGAATCTTCCTTTACAAGTTTTCAAGTTTATTTTTAAACAAATTCTTTTATTTTAAAATTGTATGACATGTTAAAAAAAGGAAAATGTTTTTGAAGTAGAAAGGATATTTTCCTCAAGAATGGAGTTCAAGTGTTTTATCAAAATTATTTTCCATCTAAGATAATATAGGGTTCTGTTTTTATCCCTATTATTACATTGGTTTGATTATGTTGTGATGGAATTATTTTTATGAATTCCCTTATCTTATATGAATTGTTTGATGATGTCACGATGTTTAAGATTACCATTTTTATTACATGGGTTATGAAATGATGTATGATTTATGATTTTGTGGCACACATAAGAATGGTATCATTATGAGATGGGTGGGACCTATATCTACCTCCAATGCATTGGGTAAATATTTTATATCTCATGAGATAGACATGGCTGGAATGGTAGCTTATACCGGTTCAGTGAAACAGGACTGAAATGAGGGTGACTCGGTTCAGAAATGGACTTTGTCCACTAAGATAGTCTTGGAAATGAGTCTTGACTAATAAGATATGATTCTCTATTATTATGTGTGTATGCCACAAAGTTTCATGTTTTAAGTTATCATTATTGGGATTTCATTTCACTACTATGATTTATCCCATGTTATGAAATTATGCTCTCTTTTGCAGGTTAAGATTTCCAAAATGTTATGTTCCTATGAAAATGATGTGATTGATATTTATTTTATTTACCCTTACTGAGCATTTGAGCTCACCCTTTTATGTTTTCTTTTCCCCAGGATATAAAGAAAGGTTTTAGGTAAAAAAAGGAAGACCTTTATGGGAGATGTTGAAGATCTTTCACCACGATTAGAAGATTATATTCCGAGTTTCCAAAGACACTAAACTATTATGATCCTTGTGTGTGTGTTTTTGTTATGTACTAAGTATTCCGCAAAAGTAATGTAATGTCAATGTACGTCAAGATTCTGGTCTCTACACACATTGAGTGATACCGGTAACACCATGCCTCAGATTGAGGAAGGGTTGACTCATACACATCAAAAATGACCCATGGATCTTTCTACTAAAGTATCAACACAATATGAATGAATTTGGTCGGTTTTTCGTGTGTCAGTTGTTGTTTTCACTTAAAATTCTGTCCTTTTTAAACAAAAGAGAGACACTTTGAGTGATACCAGCCACACCGTACCTCGGATTGAGGAGGGGTTGACTCTTATTTTTCAAATATGGAACATGAATCATTTTAATAAAGTATCAACACAATCCGAATGCGTTTGGTTGGTTTTCCGTACGTCAGTTGTTGTTTTCGATTAAAATCATGTCCATTTTAAACAAGAGACAATTCGAGTGATACCGGTCACACGACACCTCATATTGAGGCAGGGTTGAATATTATATGTCATAAATTACCCATGGATCGTTCTACTAAATTATCAACACAATATGAATGTGTTTGGTTGCTTTTCTATAAGTTGATTGTTGTTTTCACTTAAAATTTTGTCCATTTTAAACAAAAGAGAGATAATTTGAGAGATACTGGTCACGATGTGTCTCAGATTGAGGCAGGGTTGACTCATTCATGTCAAAAATGACCCATGTATCATTATCATAAAGTATCAACATAATAAAAATGCGTTTGGTTGGTTTTCCACACGTCAGTTGTTGTTTTCACTCAAAATTCTGTCCATTTTAAACAAAAGAGAGACACATTGAGTGATACCAGCCACACTATGACTAATATTGAGGTAGGGTTGACTCTTACACATCATACATGACCCATGGATCTTTTGAATAAAGTATAAATACACTTTGAATGCGTTTGGTTGGTTCTCCGTATGTCAGTTGTTGTTTTCACTTAAAATTCTGTTCATTTTAAACAAAAGAGATACAATTTGAGTGATAACGGTCACACTGTGCCTTGGATTGAGGATGGGTTTACTCTTACATGTCCAAAACGACCCATGGATCATTATAATAAAGTATCAACATAATCCTAATGCATTTGGTCAGTTTTCCATACGTCAGTTGTTGTTTTCACTTAAAATTCTATCCATTTAAACAAAAGAGAGACAATTAGAGTGATACCGATCACACTGTGCCTCAGATTGAGGTGGGGTTGACTTGTACACATAAAAAATGATCCATGGATTGTTATCCTAAATTATCAACACAACACGAATGCGTTCTTTTTTGGTTTTACATAAGTCATTTGTTGTTTTCACTTAAAATTCTGTCCATTTTAAACAAAATAGAGACACATTGAGTTATACCAGCCATAATGTGACTCATATTGAGAAATAGTTTACTCGTATACATCATATATGACCCATTGATCATCATCCTAAAGTATCAACACAATCCGAATGCATTTTATCGTTTTCCCGTACATCAGTTGTTGTTTTCACTAAAAATTCTGTCCATTTTAAACAAAAGAGCGACAATTTGGCTGATACCGGTCAAACTATGCCTCATATTGAGGCAGGGTTGAATCTTACACATCAAAAATGACCCATGGATAGTTTTCCTAAATTATAAACACAATCTGAATGCATTTTTTTAGTTTTCTGTAAGCCAGTTGTTGTTTTCACTTAATATTCTGTCCATTTTAAACTAAAGAGAGAACTTTGAGTGATACTGGAAACACCGTGACTCCAATTGAGGAGGGGTTGACTCTTATATTTCAAAAATTACCCATGTATCGTTATCATAAAGTATAAACACAATACGAATGTGTTTGGTCAGTTTTCCATACGTTAGTTGTTGCTTTCACATAAAATCCTGTCCATTTTAAACAAAGGAGAGACACTTTGAGTGATACCAATCACAACATGACTTGGATTTAGGTGAGGTTGAATATTACACATCAAATATGACTCATGGATATTTTTCCTAAAGTATAAACACAATCTGAATGCATTTGGTTGGTTTTCCGTATGTCAATTGTTGTTTTCACTTAAAAATTTTGTCCATTTTAAACAAAAGAGAGACACTTTGAGTGATATCGGTTACACCATGCATCAGATTGAGGCGTAGTTGAATCTCACACATAAAAAATTATCTATTTATCATTATCCTAAAGTATAAACACAATAAAAATGCGTTTGGTCGGTTTTTTGTACGTTAGTTGTTGTTTTCACTTAAAATTTTGTATATTTTAAACAAAAGAGAGACACTTTGAGTGATACTGGTCACACCGTGCCTCAGATTGAGGTGGAGTTGACTCTTACACATCATAAATGACATATGGATGGTTCTCCTAATGTATCAACACAATATTAATGCATTTGTTTAGTTTTATGTACGTCAATTGTTGTTTTCACTTAAAATTCTGTCCATTTTAAACAAAAGAGATACACTTTGAGTGATACCGGTCACACCGTACCTCGTATTGATGTGGGGTTGACTCATACATGTCAAAAATGACCCATGTATTTTTTTCCTAAAGTATAAACACAATCTGAATGCATTTTTTCAGTTTTCTGTAAGTTAGTTGTTGTTTTCACTTAAATTTTTGTCCATTTTAAACAAAAGAGAGACACTTTGAGTGATATTGGTCACACCATGCCTTGTATTGAGGAGGGGTTGAATCGTACATGTCACAAATGACCCATGTATCATTGTGATAAATTTAAAACATGGATGTATGGGGGGAGACTCTGTGGAGGAATGAGGTTCCAACAATGGTCATTTTCTTATTATGGATAACTAGAAAACATACAATTTCGACCAATGAAAATTTTCAATTCATGGGAATCCATTTGGAATCTTGATGCCCATACTGTAATCAATTTATGGTGGATACCTTTACTCATCTTTTCTTTGAATGTGAGTGGTCATGCAGGATATGAAGGTATTTTGGATATTTTACTGGTTTTTCTTATCCAAAGCCCAAAGAAAAGTGGTTCATTGTTCTTGCATGTTGCTAGTGCATTTCATATGTTAAAATGGAAAAATGAATCATTGGAGAAAGGATGTTTTATTTGATAAAAATTAAAATTTTCCTACGAACATTTACATACAATAATGTTTCATATTTTGATCTCTGTGAACCCCTCTCAAAAATGTCTTCCAATTGTACATGTCCCCAAGTCATATCTTCATACTATTTGTGTACAATCTTCCATCAGGTTTGTGGCCCACTCATTTCTGAAAAAATCTATATCGTCTTGTGAATATGAGGATTTTTCACAGTCAGAGTATTACTAAAAAATATATAAATAAATACTTAACAAATAATTTAAATGAAATAATAGTTGTTTTTGAAAATACCTCTTCAGGGATGCTAGTTTGTTGATGGAAAACAATCTCTCTCATAAATTTACAAAAATAATAACCGCAATCTTTTCCATTTTTTTGTTTTGGAAACTGAAAAAACTTTGATCATTAGGAGAATAAGTTACTTGTTTTGATATTTGTTTGCATAGTGAAATTTTATTATATATACCATAATACTTTTCCAAATGTAGTACTTTCTCCCCTCCTTATACTTATCCCCTATCCTCATTCCTTTTTAGAAGATATTGATACACCACCCTATCATAAAATAATCCTCAGTAAATGATAATATAAATTATATAAATTTATGTTTATTCCTAAAATTTAGGATGTAATGTCTTACAGATTCCCTAACTCCATCATGTGTGGTCGGTTTTTTGGATATCCTTACATTGAATCCAAAAAATAAATCTTTGGAGTGTCCAAGTTCACCGCAATTAGCATCCAAATGTTTCCTAAAAACACAAAAAGGAATAAGTAATGAAAGAAGTGAAAATATAATTGATATGATTTAATCATAGAGTTTTACCCCTTCCTGGTTGGTATTAGGAAGAGTCTGTCATTTTTATTCTTGCTTTCAAATGTTTTCAGCAAGCCTTTCACTATATCATCCCTTATTTATGGCTCTAATTTTTTTAGTTGTGTATATGTGGTATGAGGACTAACGAGTCCAAATTTTGGCTCATGGGAAAATCCCTTCAACTTTTTTTCCTATACATGCCTTCCAATAATATAAAATTCATTTAGTCATAATTATCACATTATATCAGCTTTTATAAAATAAATTCATGAAAACATACCTCATATATAAATTTACAACTATGGCGCCTAGCCAATCATATTCAAGGATGTCATTTACATTTTCAGCAGCAAAAAAATCTTTAATTTACTCTCCGTATATATTTTTTTCAAAAACAACTATATGAATACTACCACCTTTTAGATTCATATCCACACGAGTCTTTAATGCTAGTAAATGTGGATAGAGAACATGCGGTGTAATTGTGCTTTTAGTAGATCTCTTAGATCGGTTAGTTGATCCTTTAGATGCTTTTGAGCCCATGTTTCTTGTCACCCCTTCCCTTTCTCCATCTATAATAACATTCATTGGTTTAGACCTTTTTTTCATTAATTGTTAAAGGTTTATCTTGAAAAAATGGAAATAAATACCTCTTTGTCCACATATACTCTTACAAGTTGTGAAGGCCATGAAATGAATGTACCAATATCCTTTTAGACTATACGAATATCATCATCATCAAGTGGAATAGGTAACTCTACATTTGGATCATGAGCTACAGTAATCATCACTTTTAGATGATCTGTTGGAAGTGGTCTATTATGCAGCTTGTCCTCTGGGATGTTGAACACCGTAGCCCTTGGTACAAGGTGATAGGTGGGTGTTGACAGATATAAATCATAGTCATTATCACCCTGTAGAATATTAGTACAGGAAATGTATTAGTGTTTTTCTGATTCACCTTTCATGGGAACAATTATTAGAATATTGATTACCATAGCTAAGACAACTCTTTGAGGGGAATTTCTCATCTCAAAGCTGGTGGGGGGGGGGATCATCACATGCTGGTTGTTCATAAGTTGTGTATTCTCCTTGCTTCTCACCCATAAAAGTTTCTAGCAACTCTGCCTGCCATTGAAATCATTCTTCAAGTGTTTCTATTCTTTCTCTCATTTGTTTTATTTCTTCATTTAGACCATCCGTTTGATTTTTTTTCTCAAAATATACTTAGGGTGTCACCCCAAACTCCATGCCTATGATATGAATGCATTGTTCTAGCCGCTTCAAAGCCGTTGATAATAGGTCTGTATCCACTACAGGAGTAGCTGATTTCTATGACTGTCGGATATAGGAAAATAAGTAATTATTATTATGTAATAGAATTTTAAAACAAAACTTTTTATCGTGTCATACTTACACATATTTCCCACACTTTTTTTTTTGTGTTTTCATCTACTAGATTCGCTTCCTTATTCACATGTGCCTCCTTCCATAGCACATGATGTGGGATGGAAGTGTCTTTGTCTTTAGACTCATCAATCTACATATAAACATAGAAAGATAATTATGTTTTTGTTTCTTGGCACATAACAATATTACCGTAAATTTAAAATATGTACCATTTTCTTTTCTAGTAAAGCGTACCCCATCCTTGATTTATGATAGGGGTATGTTGGTTTTGATGCACGTTCCTTATTTTTAATACTGAGTTGCTATTTCATAAATGAAATATTGACAATCAAAGTGATGAATACATGTATCCTCAAAAAATGTATTATCAGCCACAATGTACCTGAAACTTTTCATCCCAACGGTGGCCAATAAATGCATCCCATACTTCTTGGGATATCAGGTGAGCATATACAAGGGGTTGGTGTGGGTTTATTTTACCTTTGGAATCT
This sequence comes from Viscum album, assembly GCA_963277665.1. Taxonomy (NCBI): domain Eukaryota; kingdom Viridiplantae; phylum Streptophyta; class Magnoliopsida; order Santalales; family Viscaceae; genus Viscum; species Viscum album. The sequence continues at coordinate 123,274 of CAUJRU010001594.1, forward strand.
TTCATGTGACATTTTGTTATAATAGTGCAAAAACCTCGATGAATCCTTCCTGCAAGTCTTAGTACATAATTTTGTTATGAATCATCTACTATAAATGTACTCTACAAGGGATTGAGAAGATTAAGACACTATTTCATTATTTTATTTTCTAGTAAATTAAAGAAATAATATCATAATGTTACCGTAATTTCTTCCCAGATCACAACCTTCAGTCTGGATACAACATGGTTCCATGAATCTATGTCAATCGGTACACATTTATGAGAGACAATTACAATGTAACTACTAAACATAGCCTTGTTGGGATTCACATGTTGGCCTCGTGCATTCCATCCGACCTCAAATTTGATGCCTTTACTTTTTTTCTTAAGAACTTTGAGTAACACCATCAAACTACGGTGCACCTGTGTTTTATACGACTTCAGTCCTTCATCCCTGACCATTTCATCAATATCAACATCATCAATATGTTTATGTGAAATGGTAGCAATATCGTGTGTTTATAGTTGTTGGACCTCAACACTAGGAGGATCAACAGGTTCAGAAACTTGTTGTTTCTCTGCACTGTGGGCAGCAACAACAGGAGTAGCAACAATATCAGCTTGAGAGACTTGTTCTGCCTCAAGGTTAGGGGCACCAGAACGTACATAAGTCATTATCTGAAAAGTGGTTGAATAGTTAATTTATATTTCACAAATTTAGTAATGATAAGATAATAAAATGAGATAATAAGATCTATATTACAAACAAAATATAACCTGTTTATTGAACTCTCTTTATTTTTTTCAAAGTTTGAAGGGATTTGACACCTCTATCAATTATCCAAATCCCATCATCGCGGTCTCCTCTAATATACAAAACATCATCTACATTGGGACCACTTTTAAATCATTGCGACGTACCACTGAAAGGATCATCCTCAATTGAATTTTCATCAGACCCTTTAGTAGTTTTGGATGATAATAGAACAATCAACCACTTTCAATTTGTAGGATCTGAAATATAAAATACTTGTACCGCTTGTGATGCCATTATAAACTATTCTTCTTTGTACCCTTCTTTACTAAAATCAACTTTCACAAATCCGAATTCATCTATTTTAAACCACTGTTGTTATCAACCCATTTGCATTGAAAAATTGGCAATTAGAATGTGGTATAATTTAACTACTATATTTTTTTGATAATTCCAAAGTATGACATATTCACATAAATTGGATTTCTGTTCTTACTACAAAAAACATGCATATCTTCATCCACAAGTGTAACTCCACTATTTTTCATGTTACTATCTTCATCATGTTCATCTATATAGAATGTATAACCATTAATTACATAAACATTGTAAGATAATACATACACACTTGGTCCGGCAACTATCCATCAAAGTCATTCTGAAATTGAATTCATATTTTCATCTAAATACTTAAAAATATGGTCCCAAAACCATACTATAAACTGGTGATTATGTGTATTTGATATCCATTTTTCGGCCCTTGATGGATTCAACTGCCTAATAATTTTTTTGTGGGTTTCAATATATGGAGAAACCTCCCTAATGTTATGAAAAACATAAAGGTGGGCCTAATCCCGATCTGTAATATTGATTATCACAACATCTCTTCCATAAATTCCCTCACCCTCAATGCATCCAGTGTGATGAGATTTCAGGAGACCGATGCTTTCCAAATCAGATAGGTATTTATTATAGAATTCAATGTATTCCTCAATAATATATCGCTCCACAATACAACTCTATGACCAACTTCGATTTTTGACATACCCTTTCAAAATCAACATATACCATTCAACGGGGTATATCTATCTATAGTGCACAGGACCACAAAGTCGAATCTCTCTAACCAAGTGAACTATCAAATGAACCATCATATCAAAGAATGTTGGCGGGAAGAAAATTTATAATTCACATAATATGATGATAATTTCTCTTTCCTAGCTGGCAATTTTTCCAGGTCTAAATTATTACTGCATATAGCTTTGAAAAATAAACAATGTTTGGTTAATGTATGATGAAAATTCTTGATCAAAATTCAATGTAAAGATATAGGAATTAAATATTTCATCAAAACATGGCAGTCATGGGATTTCATACTTTTTAAATTCAAATCAGCCATTGACACAATGTTCTTGATATTTGATGAATACCCCTATGGACCCTTTACATCATTTAAGAAGTTTCAAAACTGATATCTCTCCTCCCTGGAAAGAGTGTAAGCAGCTGGAGGAAGAAACATTTGATTTTCACCCTTCACGATAGCTAACTCTTCTCGTATTCCCATGTCAACCATGTCCAACCTTTCCTTAATTCCATCCTTTGTTTTTCTAGGGGAATTTAACAACGTTCTGATAACACTATCACATACATTTTTTTCCACATGCATCACATCAAGAAAATGTCTGATATATAGACAATTCTAGTATGGTAATTCAAAAAAAAAATGATCTCTTTTTCCAATTGATTTTCAAAAGGTTTTTCAAAAATGGTTTACCAAAAACAATGTTCACATATTTTACTTTATCAAATATCTGATCACCTGTTAGTGGAGACAATGTTGTGCGTTGTTCTGAACTTTCATTGAATGATGTCGTCCAAGATCAGTACTTATGCCGACGGGGTAAAAATCTACAATGTCCAAGAAAAATAGATTTCGATGAATGTTTCAACCTAATTGATTCTGTATCTTCTTCGCACATGGGACACCCTTGAGTTCCTTTAATGCTATAGCCTGAAAAATTTCCATAATCAAGAAAATCATTTATTGTCCCATACAACATCTCTCCCAATGTGAAGTATTCACTTTTATAAGCATCATACAACATAACACCTGAATCCCACAATAACTTCAAATCCTCGATCAAAGGAGCCAAATAAACATCAATATCATTACCTGGTTGTTTTGGTCCTGATATAAGCATAGATAACATGATGAATTTCCATTTCATGCATAACCAGGGTGGCAAGTTATAATTTACCAACATAATAGGCCATGTACTGTGAGTGCTAGTTTGAAAACCAAAAGGATTCAATCCATCTGTAGATAACGCGAGAAGAAGGTTTCTCAGATCATTTCAAAATTCAGGATACCCATGATCAATTCTCATCCATTGAGGAGAGTCGGCTGGGTGATGTAATTTCCCATCTTTATTTCTTTTATCTTCATGCCATGACAATTGTCTTGCAGTTTCTTCACTTCCATATAGATGCCTAAACCTTGGAATGATTAGAAAGTACCATTCAAATTTCGTAGGACTGGATTCATCTTTCTTGTATCCAGAAGAACCACACTTTGGGCATTATTTAAGTGATTTGTTTTACTTGAGAAACAATATACGGTCTTTTGGGAAGACATGTATTCTTCTAAAAATCATACCCATCAAGCGTAGCATTCGTTTAACTTCATATGTCCAGCTTGGGAGCTCATTATCTTCCAAGAGCATGTCATTCAAGAGAGAAAGTAGTTCCTTAAAATTGACAACACTCCATACATTTCCTACTTTCAATTTATACAACTTAAATATAGCTGAAAATGTTGTATATTTAGTGCAACCAGTATACAATGGCGTTTTTGCACAACTCTTTAACTTCTCAAACAATTTTGGGAAACCACAGAGTTCATCTTCAACTGTCCTTGTCATTTCCTCAATACGTCTTCATCATCATTTAAATCTATAATCACATCCTCCATATGGTCTTCTTCATTGTCCATATTTGTAATCATATATGATTATCCATAAAACGCAGTTTTATCCCAGCCAGTAGCTACATTCGCCTTTTCTCCATGTTTATTACACCATTTAGAATTTCGATCTATTCCATGACATATCAAATGTTATTCCAACTCCTATGGAGCAATTATTCTATAACAACAACGTAAACACAGAAAAAGTATTTGAGAAGTATCCTTTGTATGATCCTTTGCAAACTTGATGAACTCTTTCACTCTGTTCTCATACTCTATTGTCAAACGATTAGCATCCATAAAATCTTTATTCATATCTATCCTATTTAAATCACAAATATTATTATTTATGATTAAAATACACAAAAAGATACTTCCAAATATAGTAAAATAGAACCACTTATAAAAATAGATATTAATAGAGACTAACCATTTCCAATAAATATTTGGAAATCAACAGAACCAGGATAGACCCCCATAAAAATCAACACACTTTCCATCCCATTACCAATAGTTCTAGCACCCACCACCCTTGCAAAAAAACATTAAACATAATTTTAACCACCCCTACCATCCACCTCATTCATAATAAAATAATCTCATTAAACGACCCAAAACTAGTGACCACACTCAAATAAAATGAAAACAAGGATACAATTTTGATGAGAAAACTAATATAGTAGATACATTTCCAAACACAAAGGGGTTTTTGGGGGAGACAAATAACCTATGTTTATCCAAAATTACTATGGAATATCATAGGTTTGGTTACCAAAATTAACCTAAGAAATAGAAAATTGAGGTTAGTGAACATAAATTCCATCATTAACATCTAAAGTATATGCAATAACTCACCCTCAACTTCCCCAAACTTGTAACTAAAATCCACATACACATCTTACATCCATTCTATAAAAAATAATATTCCCATACAAAGGGATAAACAAAAATCCCTTAGTGTTAAAAAACTCACGCATGAGGGGATAAAAGTATCAAATAGTGATAAAACATCCTTCACAAAGTGGTGAATTGTTCAAGGGTAAATCAATAGGACCAAACAAGATTCAAAAGATACACTATATAAAGTGTAATCTATAAATTTACCATAAACAATAGAATATAATTCCAATCCAGTTTACACTTCATAAATCCTCACTTAATATAAATTAAAAATTTATTAGAATAACAATCACACCATAATAAAATTTCCAAGAAATCATTTAAATAATTTTCCTTTCTCATTGAAATATGAAACAACCAAAGAAGGATCCATGAACCCTACTCCTCCACAAGTCAATGCCTATAATTTCAAGTAAATCTCCATTTTATATAAAAAAACCATTTTTTTATTTTTACTCACACCAAAACCCCTTTCAAATACATTTTCCATTACCCACACATTTGAAAAATTCCATTTTTATGAAACACAAGAAGATCATACAGTTAATAATCCAACTTCATGGGTAGATCCCCCTTGAAAAATAAAACAAAAACCAAGAATAATTTCAAAACATGCCTTTTATAATTTGAGAAACTTACAACTCATATTTAAAAATTCACAACAAGCCAAAAAAGCTAAATTATTATGTTTCCTTTTTAAAACCTACACCCAAACCCATTCGCACCTCTAGTGCCTTTGAAAACATATTTCACACCTTTCAAACAACCCATAATACCCTTTCAAAGAATTATTAAATTACAACATGCGAAAAAAATAACCATTTACTTTATTAAAATTAATTTCAAACACATATTCATGCAAAATACTTCGAAAACACAGTTCGCACCAAAAAATTAATTTATAGAACAAGAATAAATGCACAAAAAAGAATATTAAAAACATCTATAAATTTTAAGGCAGGGAACCACTGACATTGGGTGAAGAAATTGATGAAATCCAATATGGAACCCCGATCACACCTCAATCGCACCACAAAGAAAACATAGCAAGGACAGATTTACCTAAAAACAATAAGATTAAACCCTAACTCACAAGATTAAATCCTATCAATAGAACCCTACCCTTTGGAAAATATAAACCTTAAAGAAGAAGTGGGAGACTTACCTAGAGTAGATCGCACCCACTATGGAGGGGGAGAAGAAGCATCGAGCAGTCAGGGAGCCTTCTGCGCTATGTTGGGAGGGGAAGGTGCGACCGCCGGAGGGGGGGGGGGGGTGCACGGGAGGAGCCGCCAACCATTGAGAAATGGAGGAGTAGGGTTTGCGGGAAGTAGGGTCCAGTTGGGAGGAGGATAAGTAGGGTTTTTAGGAAGGAGGATCCGTGGAATGGGTTTTAGGGGGAGGATAAGGAGTAGGGTTCACGGCGGAGTAGGGCTAGCGGAGAAGGTCCGAAAAAGAGAAGATTCGGTGGGAGGGGAGTTGTCATAGGAGTAAAGTACCGCGAGAGCTTGAGGGAGCGATAAAAAGAGGGCATTGTGCACCCCATTTTATAAAATGGGAATATGGTTTTTTCAGTTCTAGAAAAGCACTGACAAAGGGAGCCTTTATCAGCGCTGATAAATAATTACCTTTATCAGTGCTTTTTGATTAGAAATGATAAAAGGTGGCACTTCCCTTGCCTATTTTTGTAGTAGTGACTCCATGTTAGTTTTAAGAAAGAAGGAATCTCATCTTGCTGCCTTACATCATTTAAATCTTGATACTGATGGTGGATCTTCATTACTAGTGGTTGTTTCTTCTCACATGGTCAACATGTCATCTTCTCTGGCCTTCCCCTGTCCTCTTCCATGTGTTCTTCCCACTCGAGACATTGGGCTATCTTCTAGCTCCCCGATCCATATATAAAATAGCTAGAATGAATTATCATATACACTCACGATTCCCCATTATTCTAATATTTCCCCCGTCATAATAAAGCCCTGCCTCATGTTATAGAAGATGAACCTCAGCTTCCTACTTCTCCTTCCATCACCATGTTTCGTTTTTCTTGAATTCTTCTTCTATATCAGTGGAAAATATTGTTTCTTTGGAGAAAAACATGACCGTAAAAGTTTTCTTAGGATTTTTTTATTTCTCATTTTCTATGAAAAATGTGATGCTAGCTCAAGACAAACACTATGGAGTGACCTGGAATCATTTAACATGGGAGGATTGATCTGTATGGTGGGAGGTTACATTAACACTATCATAGATACATTAGATAGGAAAGGAGGTGGCTTCTACCCTTGGAAAGACAATCTTTCTTTATCCTCTTTCACAACTAGATCATGTCTTCTCAACATTAGATTATTTGGTGGTAGGTTTACTTTGTAAAACAACAAGAAAAGTAATCATTGCACCTAGTTCGGGCTGGATCATTGACTGGACAATTTTTAGTTCATTTATCCCTTCCCAAATGCATTAGTTAATCATGTGATTCATGATATTTACAATCACCACCCCTTACTCCTCACCTTGAAATCTAGGAGTGATGGTGGTGATAGCTTCTTCTTCTCTAACCACTAGCCACACTATCCTAATTATCAACAAACAGTCATGGGCTCTTGGAAAAAACCCATACAAGGTAGATTATGGATTGGTTTTTATAACAATATCCTCCACATGAAGAAAAACCTATCCTCTTGGAATATCTCTCGACCTACTTTCTCTCAAGACATGGATTTCCTCAAAGAAGATATTGTTCTTGCTAAATCTAGTTGGGATGATGAGTGGGATGATGAAGCCTTTGATACTCTTACCCTTTAAAAGAACCAACTTAATGAAATGTTACTGGAACATGAGAGGCTATCCCTATAAATATCCAAGGCCACTTGGCTCAAGGATGCATGTTTAAAGGAAAATCAACAGGGTTTCATCCCAACAATTTGAATGGATGATGGATCCTTCACTAGTGACTCAGTGGTGGTGGGAAATATGGTTGATTCCTACTTCAATTTTCTACTTGGTTATTCTAATACTTGTATGTAAAACATTTACCCAAATGGGAAGGGTGAAATCTTCAAATCCATACTGAATATGGTTTCTCCAAAAATTAATTCCACATTAGAGAATCTACCTATTGAGAAATAAACATGGGATGATATTCGTTACCTCAATCAAGAAAGATCTCCCGGGCTAGATGGCTTCCTAGGATCTTTCTATGTGAACTCTTGGGACACCATCCAGAGTGACCACATTGAATCCATTCATGAATTTTTACACAATGGTCAACTCCCTCAGGTTTCAAGTTTCATAACAATGGTCCTCATTCCAAAGGTGGGAAACCCCACATTCATAAGGTAGTTTAGGCCCATAAGCATGCATAACCTCCCTTATAAAGTACATGATTCCATAATCAATAGGAGGTTATCTCACCACATTCATAGTTGGGTTTTAAGCGAACAACATGGTTTCATCAAGGTAAGATCTATTCAAGGTGATATTGGCATTTTGTAGGAAATTATATAAGATATTAACAAGAAAAAATGGGTTCCAATATAGTTATAAAGGTGGATATGGATAAGTTCTATGATATAATCGAGTGGAATTTCATTATTTGCGTGATGAGGGGCATGTGATTCTAAAACTGGATGTCTGACCTTATATTTCATTATAATAGATCATCCTGGTTCTCAATTATCTTCATGGAAAGAGCTTGTGATTTATTCAAGTCGGTCGCGTGGCTAAGGAAACGAGATCCCCATTCTCCCAAAATTTTCATTATGGTGCAGGATTCCCTCAATAAACACCTTGATCACTACATGCTTCTTGGTTCCATTAGTTCCTTTCACTGTAGGCCTCAATTCCATGGGGTCTATCAACTCCTCTTCATAGATGAAATGGTGTTTTTTATTAATGTATTTAGAGCTTCCACAAGAGGCTTCAACAATATCATAGAGGAACATTCCAACTAGAGTGGGAAAGTCATCAACCGTGACAAGATTTGTGTTTATTTTTCTTCTTCCTACTTATAGCATCATAATAAGAATATTTAATCCATGATTAGTATTCATAGAAGTAATTTTCTCATGGATTACCTGGGTGCTCCTCTTTCTCCTATAAGAATTCACATCTGCCATTTTGAATGTGTGGTTGATAAAATTTATAATCAAGTTTCAAATTGGAAAAATCACTTCCTTTCATTTGGAGGAAGGATTACCCTTGTTAATTGTGTTTTTACCTCCATTACAATGTATATCCTCTCTGTTTTTAAGTCCCCTAAGGCGATTCTTCATGATATTGAGAATCTCTTGACCTCTTTCATTTGGGATGCCCATGATTATGGAAGATGTCATTGGGCTTCCTAAAACAGGTTAGATAAACCCACTATTAATGGTGAAATCAATGTTTAGAATGTTGTGGAAATGATAGTATAATTACAAGTTAAAATGGAATGGGAGGTGATCGAAGGATTATCTCTTTGGATTAGGTTTATCATTAATAAATATGGAAGTGATCTAAAATTGAATAAAGGTAAACCCTCCCCTATTTGGAAGACTCTCCAAGGCCATATTCAACTATGTAGAATCTATCATAGTGGATTGTTGGATGGGGGGATATCAGCTTCTAGAACCATAACTAGGCAAGTTCAGTGCTGGGTAACCTGGATGTCCGACCCCAAAGTTGTCCTTAAGAGAAGCCATTCGATACCCATCCTTCATACAAGTAGTGTTGTACCCCATATAAAAAATTATTTTTGATATCATTACTAAGGAGGATGAGGCCGACTCATGTATATTCCCAGGATCCACACTGGGAACCTTATCCACTAAGACGTGCAGGTGTTCTCTTAATGTCTCTCATATCCATGATCCCTAGTGTGATCTCCTTTGGTGCAAGGAAATTATAATTAAGTATAGCTTCCTGATTTGGCACATTCACAACCAAGACATCTCTATGGACACGACAGTGAAAGGTAAAGTTATTTTCCTTATATCTATGTGATCATTCTACTAGATCCATAAGGATAAATCAACCACACACTTGTTCTTTCAAAGCGATTGGGTGATTAGGTTGTGGAATTTTTTAGGTGATTTCATTAGTTTCTCTTTACCCATGAACTCCATTGATAGTTTTATTCACCTTTGGTTCAATAGAGTGGGCTCTAAAATTACTGTGAGGAAGGAACAATCTATTCTCTTCATGGTGGGTTACTAGTGTATCTAGGATGATCAAATGAACTCCCATATTTGGGAATGAATTTGATCATCAGGGATAGATGAATCACCTAAGAGCTCTCATGTCTTTTGAAATGTTGGAGTGAGTCACCCTCCTTGATTAAT